>PVJC01053520.1:0-10797 GCA_004026665.1 Murina feae | reverse complement strand
AGGGGAGGGGAGGGAGCAGAGGAGAAGGGAGGGGAGGGAGCAGAGGAGAAGGGGAGGGGATGGAGTGGAGGAAAGGGAGGGTTAAGGAGTAGCCATCCAAAGTGGAAGGCAAGTCGGGCCCCTGCCCTGTGTTTGCAAAGCCTGAGGCCTCCCATTAAGCCTCCTGCAGTGGAGCAAGCCATCTCTCAGGACCCTGTCAGCTTAGGAGAAAGCAGTTTGGTATCAAGAGGAACCAGAACCCCAGCTCCCACTGGGGGAGCTGGGAGGGGCTCCTGAGAGGAAGTGAGGGGTTTCTGAAATTCAGCCTTACCCACGACTAACAAATCCCAGGTCATCTCCATCGAGGGTTGGAAAAAAGTCCTACAACAGAGAGGCGCAGTATGCTCTCGAACAGTCCCCTGTCCTTCATGACTCTGTGGCTTCAGGGTCCTCTGTGTTGTCCCCCTTGCCTCCTCCCAGGGCCCAGGTCATCCTCATTCTCCCTGTAACTATGGGGCCAGCGCTTGTCATCCTGCCATCTACGCATGTCACACCAAAGTGTCCTCATTAAATAAAAAATTAAATTTTGTTAATTAACGTAATGGAAATCAATTACCCTTATGAGGCCACATGGCCTGTTGGAACAGAGCCAATCCCAAGAGCCCAGCTGCCTCTGCCTGGGACAGAGAGTGCTGCGAGGCTGGCTCTCTGACTGCCTCCTGTCCCCAAAGTCAGAGCGTGTTCTCAACTGTTAACCAGCAGGATATTTTCTTCAAAATGATGGGTTGTAGTAGAATAAAATGTCTCTAACATTCAAAGACTCAATTAATTTCTTTTTAGGTCCCTACCTAGCATTGTAATGGCTTTAACAAAAACCATGCATGTTTAAAATAAAGCTCAATAGCTTTACAAAAGGAATAAAGAAGGGCTGGTGCAGGGTAGTTGGTAAGATTTTTCCCTTCTTCTCTACTCCCGCCCCTCCCCTTCTCCTCCCCTCCACCCCTTCCCTTCTCCCATTCCCTCTCCTCACTTCTCCTCTACTCCCTCTCCTTTCCTTCTACTGTAGTACATCTCCTCAGAACAGCTTGAAAATTCACCCCTTTTATAATATCTCTGTACAATTTAAGCACAGTCATTATTTCACTTTAAAAAGTGCTGTAAATGCAAAGGCTAAAGTCTCCTCAGCAAAGTCCCTGCAGTTTTCCCGGTTTATTCTGCACTAATTGCCAAAGCAGCATGTGGTGAAATCCCTAATAGCCTTCAAGATAAAAGCTTAAACCGAGCAAGAAAACACATTTGAAAGGTGAGCTGCAGACTCTGAAATCCCACCCACTTGGGCAATGTATCATGAACCCTCTCTCTCAGTCAGGGTCCTTGGCGTCACCAGCAGGCTCTGTCCCAGACTTGGGTTTTGTCACACACAAGGGCAGCCCAGGCTCGGGACAGGCTCTGGCAGTCCAGGTTATATTTGTCCTGCTATGTCTCAGAAAAAAAAGGAATCCACGGGCATCTCTCTGAGCTTATGCCCAGAGCCAATGTCTGTCTTTGCAAAGGGGAGCATCACTTAATGGCATCGTCCAGACACACCACTCTTTCTTAACCTGACCTTCTGCATGGGTTGACCTTTCTCCAGTGGGCTTTGAACATTTCACTCCACTCCCCTTTCCTGCCCCAATGGGACAAGTCCTAGTTCGTTCTGATGGTCAAGACCTTCCTCCCCTCCCATCCCACAATATTACTACCCACCTTTCCCGCGACATTGCAGAAAACGGGCTGCTTAGATGGAGCAAACTCCATCCGATGCAGCACACTAGCCACGCCTTAGACTGAAACAGCTCGAGAACCCTGAGCTTCCTACTTCTCTCTCTGAGTGTAGCAAAAGGCAGACCTCTCGCTATGAGGACTCAACATAAAACAGGAATTTCCTTGTCATTGGCTTTAGTAAAATACTAGGAGCCCAATGCACAATATATTGTGCACTCGGAGGTCCCTCAGCCTGGCCTGTACCTGCCCAACCTGTGGCCTGCCACCCCCCCATCATGCCCCGCCCACCTCACATACACCACCCACCTCACACACACCACCCGCCACCCGCCCATCGGCCCTGCCCACCTCACACACCCCAGCTGGTCACCTGCCCCATTTGTCCCACTCACCCTGCCGCCTGCACTGCACCTGCTCGGTTCCGCTGCCGGCCTCCATCTTGGCTGATTTGCATACAGCCACTCTGATTGGCTGGTGGGTATGGCTTAGGCATCCCGTAGAAACGGTAAATTTCAATATTACGCTTTTATTAGAGTACATGGAAGACCAAGCTAAGAGAAACGCACCAAATGATGCCACTCCATGGGTGAGTCACAGGAAAGGCTGGCTGCAAACCTCAGCACCCGGAGACGGGCGCTGCATGCCCTTTGGTTGCCTCTCAGGGATTGTGAAACCTGTTGGCAGCTCTCCAGGAGATGCTGACACAAGTGCGTGGACTGTCCCAGCCACGTCCCCTACAGAGATTTCCTCAAACGAATCCATTATTAGACCGACTGCATGTTCTTCCTCCCCATCACAATCTGCATGGCATCCATTATCCCTCTTAAAATTAATCTAGACAATTACATTTATCTCAAGTAACCTAAACAAGCTGGCTCTATATTAGTTCGGAGTCCTGCAGTGGCATCTCATTCCTGGAAACAGCACACTGCCTACAAGTGCTGCCGTCACATCAAAGTCAGATCTGTTCAAAAGAATTTGGGATTTCTTGATATATAAAGAGCTCAGGGTAGGAAGAGAATGTATAGGGATGTATTCCCCAGTGTTCAAAGAGCAAACATAGGAATTACCAATCACAATAGCCAAATGGTTTTTTAAAATCTAGATAAAGCTATTTTAATCACATTTATTTACTGACTTTAATACTAATTACGTGTCTCCAGGAATAAATAGAGTTAAGTTTATCCTCAAACATATTTACCTTGTCAACCCTTCTCGGTCGTGAATAATTTCATAGCAGTAATGCTCTTGAATCCTCCAGCCCAATCTCTCATTAAATGTCTTGTCTCCTCCACGACAGCATGTTTGGGCTCATGGTCGGTGTTCTTTGCTCATCCCCGCTATTTAGAGAAGGTACCACTTGTGCCACCTCCCTACTAGACTGTTCTTCATTGCACTGAACTGAAATGTTCTCCTTTGGAAGTTCCTTCTTGTGCTTTCCAATGTGTCCTCTAGGGCCCCAGGGAGCAAACCTAGTCAACCTTCAACAGCAGGAAAAAAGTTCTCGGGGTTCTTCCAATGATGCCCTCTGGGCTCAAAGCCAGTCAAGTCCCCCACGGTTACCCCTGATTGACATCTCACCTTCTAACATCAGCCTGGACGCTTCCGTTTATTTCTCTTCAATTGTCTATATAGCTCATCAATCACCATGGCTACAGTGGCCACGGACACTCTGGATCTGGTCAGGCTGATGCACAGTAAACCAAGACTATGGCTTTATTTTAGCTCTGGACACCAATATAAGACGAAGTCAGGTGGTTTTATTAGAAAAATCTAGAATATTATCTACTTTAAAATAGTTCTTGTCTCCAAATTGAGATTTAAGCTTATCCAGATTAAGAAAATGGATTTTGTTGTTGGTTTTGTTTTTTTTTTTTAGCTATGAGAATGATGACCTAAGTGTTAAGACCATGGATACTTTGGTGTAGACCCTGACAGAGAACTAGACTGATTTAGATCCCCCTGGCTCTAATGGACTTTAGTTGCCAGCATTACCATTGTCCTGGGCAAAATGCCGGAGTCCCTAATGGGAGCTGGCAGGTCTGGCTCAGGCTGGCTCGTCCTCCATCCCTCAGCAGGTACAGCATCCCTGAATGCTAAATGGGATGCCAGAGACGCAGCCAAATCCCCACTGAAAAATAGGCCTCAGCAGGTGGGAGGCAATTCCTATTATTTGGCTGGTATTTCTTGCTTCCAACAGCAGAAAGAGAACATGGGCCGATATTTAGATATTTAGAGATGTGAATGATCCTAGAGGACGGTGGAAGAATGGGAATGCAAATGTGGTTTTTGAAATGCACCCTACGGAATAATTCACTGAACTATGAAGGCATATAAGAGGAAGTACAGCTACCAGGGTAGGGAGTCTCTGTAGGCCCATGTCAGCGTTAGAATGGCCAGCAAGGACTAGAGAGGTACTTTTGCCATATGCACTCACAAGGAGGCTCTAAAGAAAATGAAAAACAAAATGGTGGCAGTGGAACCGACGCAGATTGTGTATCAGAAAACCTGCCTTCAAGGCAGCATTTTGCTACTTACTAGTATGTGACTTACCCACTTTACAAACTCATTTTTAAATCAAAGTTCTGAGCGAGATGCCAGTTGTGGTCATTTACGGTAAAGACCTTCTATAATTTATTATCATATGCCCCAGAGAAGACCATACTGACTTCTGGTAACCCCCCTCCCCCCAGCAGGAATGGCTTCACATTATTTTTTTAATATATTTGTTATTGATTTCAGAGAGGAAGGGAGAGGGAGAGGGAGAGGGAAACATCAATGGTGAGAGAGAATCATTGATCAGTTGTCTCCTGAATGCCCCCTACCGGGGATCAAGCCCACAACCTGGGTATGTGCCCTTGACCAGAATTGAACCTGGGACCCTTCAGTCCGAAAGCTGACACTCTATCCACTGAGCCAAATCAATTAAGGCAGCTTTATATTATTTTAAAACTACCCTTTTAAAATACTATTTGGAGGTAGGGGTGAGTGAGAGGATATCCTTAAAGTCCTGCATTTTATTGATCACAAAATCTGTGTATTTATTTATTTACTTAGGTGTTGTTGCCAGAGAACTAATTGCTTATGCTGTTGTATCTGTCCCTCCATGGAACAGACTCTGTGGTTAATTTGTGTGTCTTAGCTTCAGTTCTAAGCCACTGGGAAAGCACCGAGGCCCGAGAATGGCTTGTTGCTGCTGTCGCTCCCCATGGTTGCTCTCAGGATCCCTTTGGCCTGACATAACTGCAATTATTCTTAGGAGCTGTACCAACTCTTCTCTGACATGCAAGAATGACAAAGACAGCCTTTGAGGGGCCATCAAACCTGATAACGTTTCTTTGGACCCAACCTCTGAAGATCCCAGGACCAACAGAACTCCAAGTTGCGATGATGGTCATCGAAAACCAATTGTAGGCTTAGATTAAGAGCATCAAAACAATAGGAAGATATTCAAATCCTCTCATGAAAATGTCCTTCTACATCAAAGAAGTGGCTCCCTATCTACCGAGGCAGCATGCAGGTTGGCCTCTGAAATGAAGGCCAAGGATGGGAACCGGGGGCCCCCAGCAGATGAAGAGCCTGTCCGCATTTGCTCGCAAGCAACAAGCTATTGATTTCATTTCCAAAGAAGCAGAGAGATGAGCTCAACCTGGAAAGGAAAGCTCCTGCTGGCAGATTTCTCTCTGCCTGATGGAGCTGGAGTTGCATGTCATTCACTTCAACATTCATTGCATTGGGGGGGGGAGGGGGTGGGCAGGGAGTGTGAAATCCAGGATATGACAAGAAAGAGTGATCCTCAGATCGCCTGAATTATTCTAGTCCCAGTATGTGTGGGTGTCCCCAGAAGACAATGGTGAGTTGAGATAAAAGGCAGAAAGAAGAAGCCTAGAAAATTCTGTGCAGGACAGTGCTGTCTATATTAAAAGCCAGGGGAGCTTGATAATAAATGTGTTACCCCATCACATTTGACCGAGTAGCCAGTTAGTGGTACAAGTACTCTTTTGCTCACTTGACAAAAGCTGTTTTTGTTTGTTGTTTTTTTTATTCCTCTGGGAGAGAGAGAGAGCTCTGGGCACGAGGAGCCATAGAATTTGTCCTCTTTGATTAGCCACTTTGACTAAAGTCTCTGTTACTGAGATGCATGTGCTCAGTGACCATTTACTAAATGTTCCGCGATTGTGATGAATACGATCTACGGCAAATGAGAGCCATTGATTTGCCGGAGCCCAGATGCCAGTGCAAAGCTCATCGAGCCTATCTCAGCCGCAGCTGCTTGCAGGGAGGACTAATCCCCCAACGGCACCCAGCGGGATGCTTTGCACAGAGCAGGTGTGAGTAACTGATAGGACACTGCTTTCATAAATGAAGACGTTCGATGATATAATCCATAGAGTAACCATAGGGAAGCGTTTAGAAGGGTACATTCAGGAGGTGCTCAATCTGTTGCAAAGGGTCTCTTCCTCCCTGCCCCCTCATTGCTGCGGCTGAGACAGGCCATGGAACTTCATTAACGAAGTCTAAGATTTCGTGAGTTGGTGCAACACGATTAGCAATAAAAATCGATAGAAGATTCTGTGTTAAAATCTGATTCTGTGTGTGCTTCCAGGTAAAGAAATCCATTGGTATAAAAGTCCTAATACAAGGGGATGATAAGTCAAACCATGACGAGGAGCAGTAGATCCTGTGGGACAAATTCAATCTGTATGTGGACCATAATTAGTAAGCACCTGCCATATGCCGGATGCAAAAGTGAAGAAGATGTCACCTTCCCATTTAAAGAACTCACAGTGGAGAAGAAGAGTCAGTACCAAGAGGTGAGAGATTCAGGGGAGCAGAGAAGAGCCACAGGTAGACCTTGAAGGCAAAGCACTCAGGTTTGTATCATAAGCCGTGCATCTCAGTAACTCAGACACTGTCCAGTGACCTGGCTTCTCCAAGTCTGACTTCCTAACACCTAAGAGGCATCAGTTGTATCTACTTCCTGCTTGATGCACAGGAAGCTTTACGCAGTACACGCGCATGGCAATTGCTAAATAAATCCGGGCTCTCACTTTAATGGGAGGTTAAGAAGGTAGCAGAAGGGCAATGCGGAGAGAGCATTTCTTTAGCCCAAACTGACTGAACATTTTACAGTACCTTCTGGAGTATGAACCGGAAGTGAACACCGTGAAATCTGTAAATTGTGTTACAAATGTATGACTATTAACTATACTTGGCTGTCTTCAGTTTTGAGGGGAACCATTTTTTAACTTTTGATGTAATTACATAGCATGGTGTGAGTGCTCAACTTTTACTTTAGTTCTAAGGAAAGAACTCCTTCAGATACCGCAGTGGAAGGTTCCAGAGCCAGGAAGTACGGCTGCGAGGAGGGTAGGCAAAGAGATCTCATCAGAGGATGAACCCTGAGCTGGGTCTACACTGTGTGAGAATATCCTATATTTTAGCGGACAGTGGTTGCCAGCCAGAAATACACCAGTAATCCCTTATTCAGGGGGGCTGACTCATACCCCTGAGATCTTTGCGGAGTCTATGCAAGATGCCTGGGTGGCCATAGACAGGGGCCTGTCTTTCGTACAGATCCTTGCAGTCTGTGGCCACATTCCCCTTCCAGGACTTTCTCTCTGAAGGTGAGGTGTGAAACAAGAAGAACACAGCTGTGCTTGCAGATCCCAGATGGAAATAATGCAACATGCTAAGGAGTCAGAAAACTATATTTTGACTTACACACAGTGCACGCTTACTCTAGAGGCCATCAAAGACTTAGAACAGCCCTAGCTGGTTTGGCTCAGTGGACAGAATGTCAGCCTGTGGACTGAAGGGTCCCGGGTTCGATTCTTGTCAAGAGCACATGTCTGGGTTATGGGCTCGATCCCCAGCATGGGGCATGCAGGAGACAGCCGATCAATGATTCTCTCTCAGCATTGATGTTTCTCTCTCTCTCTCTCTCTCTCTCTCTCTCTCTCTCTCTCTCTCTCTCTTTCTTTCTCCCTCTCTCTCTTCCTCTCTGAAATCAATAAAAATATATTTTAAAAAAGAGAGATAGAACAGCATCTCTGCATAAAATACATGTCTTGGCAATATACCAGTGTGCTTTAAGAAGCAACTCGTTTCTTTTTTAATTGCAGGTGACCATCAATATTCTTTTATGTAAGCTTCGGGTGTAGTGTATAGCTGTTAGACATTTATATAATTTGCAAAGTGATCCCCCGAGTTCATTGAAACAGTGCTGGTCTCCCAAGTGATGGGTTAGACAAACACGGGCTGACTGGCTGCCTGGTGCCAGAGCAGATGTGAAGCAGTTCAGACCATTGCAAGAGCGCATCGGAGCCACAGACTCTTGAGGTCCTTTTAATCCTGTGACGACCTGGAGAGAAAAGCCAGCTCTGCTATTTTGATGGCTTTGTTTCTTTTCCTCAGTCACTGCAGCACTGACACTCCTAAAAGGGACAGCCTCCTCCTCTGTGGAACCAAGTGCATTTGGGATTCTACTAAACGGCATGAAATGTCTTCAAAATCAAAGGGAGAGTGTAATTTAAGTGCCACTCGGATCTTCCCACAGTTTCACTGTACCCACACGCTAGAACACTGCTTGGTGACAGGTCTATAGTTTAGGGTAACACGTAGTGGGGGGAAATGGTGGTTTTTCAAGCATGTTTGTCAGAAAATTGACAATTTTTACAGCACACTTCTAACGGGGAATCATCCAGATCCCTTCCCGCACGTTGAAAACATTGGTAGAATGTGAAAAAGCAAGGTGTTTGTCAAAAAATTAGCATCTATCTCCCCCCCACCCCCACCCCGAAATGGAGACTCACAATGTGAAGAAAGATAATAGCATGGCATTATTCCTCCACCAGAATAAGAGCCGAGTTAAGAAATTCCGATTAGGGATGGTGAGGACATTGCCATCTCCTCCCCAAACTACTGTTTTTATATGAAATCGCATGTTCTTTGGATAGAGTGGGTGGCTGAGAGTACTGAAGAATCCGGCAAATAAATCTAGATTAAGAGAAATTTCCAAAGAGCAACTATAAAATAAACATTCAGTAAGTATCTATTATATGCCAGGCATAGCCACTTGATAGCAGTATTTCTTCTCTCTGGGACCTCACATGTTAGTGGAAAGGTCCAGTATACAAATAAATACACACAGCCCAACCTGGAACCCGCACAGGAAGTGACATAAGGTACTCAGTCATGAGGGTCTGGGAGTAGACCAAAAAAGAAAGGTGAGAGGATTATAAAAGCATATGAGTAAGAATTGGTATATTAATGTCTCCGTATGTTTCATCTCCATACAATTAAAATGGCTAAAAAAAAAAAAATCTCTCAGGTTAATGGATGACATAATTTTCTGATAGTGAAAAGTTGTTTAAAAATGGGACGGGTCACAAAGAAGTCCCACAAAATTGGCTTTTCCCATTTGTCCTGGTTATTTTAGGAACGGCAAATGGCCTTTCAAAGTGTTGTCAATATCTAGCTTTTGTGGACCGGGACTACATGTAATTAGAAGTGGATTGAGGCAAGTGTTGTCTCTATTCTCCATCTCTCCCTTTCTCACCTCCAATTCCCTTGGCAACCCACTACAATTGAGCTTTCAAATCCATCCATTCCGACAAAACAGCCGTTATCAAGGTCATCAACCACTCCATCTTAGCAAATTACCACAAGTCAGTTCATTTTGCCCATTGTATTCTCTCTTCTCCGCAGCACTGAAAAGAAAAACTTTCCTCTGTAAGCTTCTGTGATGCTACACTCTCCAGTCAGTTGGTTCACTTACTTTTGATCTATTAGTTGCTCCTTCTAGACCACTGTTCACTGTCCTTTTCTCCCTGTCCTCTCAAAGGAATACCCAAAATTGTATCTTCTTTAGGCAATCTCATGGTTTTGAATGTCATCTATATCGTAGTTATTTCCAAACCTATATCCTCAATTGAGCCAATTTTCCAGAGAACAAAATTCATACATCTAAATGTCCACTTAAATCAACAGGATCCTTAAGCCACACACACACACACACACACACACACACACACACACACACACACACGGAATTTCATGTCATGCCGTCACACATGCATTTCCTGCCTTATGATGCTTCCATAATGCCAGTGGCACCTCCATCTACCAATTTCCTGAGACTAAAACTAACTAGGATTCATCCTTCATATCTATCTTTTCTTCTTATCCTATGTTTCATCCATTGGCTGGCCTTCCTTGTTGGAGAATGTCTCCACTCTCCTTTTCCTTCTATTTCCTTGCTACCACGCTTGCAATTGTCTCTCACCTGGATTACTGAACTAGTCTTTATTCCATCCTCCCTTTTTCTCCTGAAATCCATTCCCCACCTAGTAGGGTAACTTTAACATTCAACTCAGATCACTTTATTCCAATGGTTGCAATTTTAATGAATTTAAAACAAGCTTCAGATCTCTTACTAGGCCTCTAAGGCCTTAGATGATCCGGGTCATGTCAAGTTCAGGACCTCCATCTCCTGCAACTTTCCCACTGCCACTCTCCCCACTTTTCAGGTTTTCCTGATGTTCCTCCCAAACAAGCATGCTCATTGCCTTCCCTGCCTTTGTACCTTACCTCGTGTCCATCAGGAATGTTCTTCCCCTGGAGTAGGTAACAGTTGTCTTCTCACAGCAGCCTTCACTGAGCCTTCTCTGACTCCCGGACTGAAGTACTTCAAACCTTCTCCATCAGGGACTTTTTCTAACTCTATTTTATAGAAAAAAATCTATTTGTGTGTTCTTTATGTTTATTATACCTTTTGTGTCAGTAGAAATGGGGAATCTCTGCAAGAATAAGTACTTTGTCTCTTACATGGTTATATCCTTGTCCTTAATATTCTAATGGAAGAGTAGATGATCAAAACTTTTTGAATGCATAGACCAATGATTGTATGAGCGAGTGGATGAATGAGGTGACCTTGGACACTAGAGTAGTAAGAGCTGGAGAAACGGGAAAAGCCAATTTTCTCTTCCATTCCTCACAAGTAACATTTCCGAGGGCTGAGGCAGGCCTCACAGCAGCCATGGACCTGGAATC
>PVJC01053519.1:0-10800 GCA_004026665.1 Murina feae | reverse complement strand
AGCACCCAGCCCTGGTCACAGCTCAAAAAAGAGAACAACATGCAGGGGAGGGCAAGAGTCTGAGAGATCAACATAGAGGGGGTGCCTGCTCCAAGCCTTGATGGTGTGCCTGGGGCAGGCCCCCAGCAGGTAGACACACACAGGAGGACTGCTCCGAGCCTCTGATGTGGCTGGGGGCAGGTCCCCAGTGGCGACACACTCACACATACACACACACACAGAAGGCGCCTGGCAGACTGGGGCCATCATAGGACATCCACTGAGGGGTCCCAGACTGTGAGAGGGCACAGGCTGGGCTGAGGGACTCCCTCCACCCCGAGTGCACAAATTTTTGTGCACCGGGCCCCTAGTTTTTATATAAGAATGATCAAATTATTAGTAACTTTTTTCTCAATTTTCTCTCGTATCAAAATTATAATAGTCAAAATCCTATATAATAAAGAGGGAATATGCAAATTGACTGTCACTCCAGTCAATTTGCACCCACAGCTGAGGCTAAGTTCCCATAATAAGCCTTAAGGAGCAATCAGCAGGGACCTTAGGCTGTGCGCCCACCCACCTCCTGCATGGGACTTGACATGGGACTTCAGGCCATACCCTCTACCCTGGTGCCAGGCTGGGGGATCTCAGACCATGCCCCCCACCCAGCAAAGCTTGAGGAGGGACCTCAGGCCATGCCCCTCACCCAGCAAGGATTGATAGGAGACCTCAGGCTGCTCCCCCCACCCTAGCACCAGGTCAGAGGAACTCAGGCTGCACCCTCTTCCCTGGTGCCAGGCCAGGGGACCTCAGGCCATGCCCCCCACCCTGGCTCCAGGCCAGGTTACCTGAGGCTGTGCCCCACACACAGCGGGACTTGACGGGAGCCCTCAAGGTGTTCTCCCCACCCTGGTGCTGGGCCGGGGGACCTCAGGCCATGCCCTCCACCCCAGCACCAGGCCAGGGGACCTCAGGCTGTGCCCCCTGCCCCAGTGCCAGGCTGGGGGATCACAGGCCACTCCCTCCACCCAGTGGGGCTTGATGGGGAACCTCAGGCCATGCCTCCCTGCCCTGGCACCCAGGGGACTTGAGGCTGCACCCCCACTTGGCAGAGCTTGACAGGGTGGGACCAGCCAGGTCTGGATCTAGCCCAATGAAGGGGGGCTGTCCAGGTTTGGGTCTCAAGCGATTTTGAGGTGCATGTGGGTGGTTGAAGACTTGACTCTGGGTTCCATGGTGCACCCCAGACTCTGACAGGAGGAAGATTTTCATATACATTTTACTAATTTTCTTTAATCTCTGACACTTCTGTTATAGAGAAAGTGCAAATAGCAATATTAAAATATTTCCTCTAATTAATCCCCTTTTAATGTGCACGAATTTCATGCACTGGGCCACTAGTAAAAAACTATAAAAGCAAAACAAAATTAAGATACCATTAATACATGTGTAAGTCAAAGCAGAGATAATATATGTAAGAGTTATATTTAAATTAGCACAAATCACCACTACTTAATAATACTTTAAATATAACTATTCAGCAATAAGACTAAATAACATGAGAAAAACAATTTAATTACCAAGACCTTTAGAGAGAGTTGGGGGGTGGGGGGTGGGGAGGATCTTCTTTCTTTTCCTGTAAACTTGTGAATTTTATCCCTAATGTTTCCATGTGAACTTATTTTTGTAAATGTGCTAAATAAATGCAGAGTTAAAGTAAACCATCTCGATCTTGGCTTTAAAGAAAAATAGAATTTCACATCACTGATCTCTCTAGTAGTACATACATTCTACTAATGTCTCCTCACTGAACCTCATACAGCAGAAAGACAGAGAGAGAAAAGGAGGGAGGTCAGAAAGAGAGAATATTGATTGATTTATTACATTTTTAAATATCTTCAGAAGAGTGACTCCATAGCTCTCTAATATATACCATAAGCATCAAAACTATGGGTATATTTAATTCTATATTCATTCATAAGTATGTATGCCATTCAATACTAGCAAATGTTTCACTATTTCCAAGCTACATTGAAGGTTTTATTATTTAAACAATTTGTGGAATTTTATGATACTTGTATTTTATGCTTTATTTCGTGTGTGTGTGTGTGTGTGTGTGTGTGTTTCTTTAGATTACAAGCTAAATGATAGGCATTTTGGTGTTTTTTTTTGTTTGTTTTTTTGCACACTTTTTATAGTGACTTCTTAAAATATCTGGATGCAGAAAAACACATGATTAAAAAAATAACCCAATAGCAATTCCAGATGTGCTCAGGATTTATACAGAAGAGCCCTGGAAGTTCGTTTCCTTTATTAAAAGAAAGAATCCATTCTTGCCTGCGAACTGGCTTCAGTTTGATTGCAGGGAAGCTCCTCAGTGTTATCCTACAAGCGATCTATCCTTCAGACCCCCTCATTCTTTTAGTTGTTGAGTAACTGGTTAACTGAGAGAGGGCTCGAGGGCAGAACCCTCTGGGCCAGATGACTCCTGTTATAATGCATAGTGTTGTACGTGGCAATTTGTAGACTCTAAATAAAAAATTTTAAATGTTATAAACTATGTGCCTGAATGTTCCACAGTTTTACTCATGTTCAGCATAGTTCAGAGTCAGCTGAATTTATTTTTCTTCTCAAAGCCTGTTTTTACACCCACTTATCCCATCTTAATCTTATTATTATCTTCTCAGACACTGGAGCAAGAGATTTCTAAGTCAAATTTATTTCTTACTTGCCTTTATTCACTCATAAATAATTCATTAATTCTACAAATATTGCTGCTAGGAACTAAAATAAGCACTGGTGACACAGAGTCAAATAAAACACAGCCTCTGCTTTCAAAGATAATTGTATCTAGTGGGAAAGAGAGACAAATAAATCATGATTCAAAGAACAATGTGCAAAGGGCAATGGCAGGACAAAGAAGGGGCATTAGGCGGGAGGCCAAGAGAGGTAGGAAAGTCTTCACAGAGAAGGGATCCTTAATCAGAATTTGGAAGAATGAATGGGAGGGAGCTTCAGGAGATGGGGTGAAGGGCAGAGGAAATGGTGTATGCCAAGGCGGGGAGGATGTATGCCAGGCAGCACAGAACAGCCAGCGGCCAGCATGGAAACCAAAGGTCAGGGGGTGAGAGGCAAGCTAGAGAGGCAGAGTAGGCCAGCACTGTCTTCCAAATGCCAAACATCCCTTGGGGCCCAGGGCCCAGGGAGGAGGAGCCAAACAGACACTGTCTTGCGGGAACAGCATTTTTGACTTATCCTTGAAAGCTCTAGAGTAGTTGAGAGATTTCATGCAAGGTTTAACATTGTGTGTGTGTGTGCATGCTCATTATTATATCAAATTTTTAATATGGATTACTAATATTAGGTTTTCAGCAATTGTCTTGTGGCTGAATTAGTTCAAAATGGAAATACAGTATTATCTAATGCATTCTAGACACTGAAGACCCAGAAGCAAATAGGAACCAGTGCCTACTCTGGCAAACTCACAATCCATAAGTAATAAAACATGTACAATATGATGTGGTAAATAATCGTGTAAAGATATGGACCAGCTGCTTCAAGAGTACAGAAAAAGGCTAACTGCCTCAAACTTAACTCACTGGGCTTTGTTGGATCCTAGTGACCAGGCTTCTTTATCTAAGTACCATCAGACAGCCTTTAGATAAGTTATTTAAGAATCTTCTGCAGAATTGAGGACCATTTGGGGGTAATAAATTCTCTTTTGACTTCTCAGTTCCTATTCAAACTTGTTTTTTATTAAAACATTCTAAATTTAACAAAATGTTTGCAGACATCATTGAAAACTTATATTTTAGTGCTTGTTAGTTGAAAAGGCATATAATGATAAAACTATACTCTTAAATATTTTAAATAAGTACTTTTTATTATGGTTATAGTAGCATCTATAACTATTTGGAAAAATGTGGGACTGTACCTGTGGGTTTGCATTTGCATGTGTTATGGGTGTGTATGAAAGACATACTTGCAAGAATTATTTAAAACCAATGCTAATAAGGCTGCCTCTGTGATTAAGGGAAAGAAAAAGTTAACAATGACTTCTAAACATAAAGGAGGAAGGTAATTCAATGAGGGATAAAAAAACAACAACAGTAAAATGGATAAGCACATTCAAGTTTCCTCCAATAATTTGATGATACATGATCTAATAAATACTGAGTAACTGTCAGCCACTAGGCAGAGAGGTTTTCTCTTTCATTATCTCATTTTATTAATAGAGCAAAAAGGCAAAAAAATAATACAAGAAAAACAAGCACTGTTTTCAAATACGTAAAAAATATATTACATGATAGAATGAGTGAGCTAATGGTAGGGATTACAGGAAGCCAGATTTTGGTTTCAAAAAAGGTTATTTAATAATGTGACACATAAAAAAAATAAAGCCATACCAAAACAATTGACAAAATATCAACAAGCATAATTATTACAAATTCCAACAAAGGTTTAAGTCTTGCATCTGATTTTGAAAGCATATAAATATATGTTGTATTGAGGAAATATCCTATGTAATAAAAGAGTAATATGCAAATTGACCCTAACAGCGGAACGACTGGGAATGACTGGTCACTATGACACACACTGACTGCTAGAGAGCAGATGCTGAATGTAGGATCTTCCCCTATGGTCAGTGCACTCCCAAAGGGGGAGCTCTGCTCAATTACAAGCCAGGCTGATGGCTGCCAGTACAGTGGTGATGGTGGGAGCCTCTCCTGCCTCCTCAGCAGCGCTAAGGATTTCCGACTGCAGCTTAGGCCTGTTCCCTGCTGGCAAGTGGATATATCCTGAGGGATCCCGGGCTGCCAGAGGGATGTCTGACTGCCATCTCAGGCCCGATCTCCTGGGGATCAGGCCTAAGCCAGCAGGTGGACATACCTAAAGAGGTCCCAGACTGTGAGAGGGCACAGGCTGGGCTTAGGGACCCCACCACCCCCTGAGTGCACAAATTTTTGTGCACAGGGCCTCTGGTATAATATAATAGTATTATACATAATATGGAAATATAACAAGAGTATCATGTGAAAAGATTTAGTAAGTCAGGAGCAGGGTCCACCATTGGTATTTTTATAAAAATCCATGAGTAAGTTTAATGTGCATCAGTAATTGACAATATCTGACCTGGAAGATGTTAGATTTAAATTAAATAAGTAGGGTTATGGCCAAGTAAGAATTTTAAATAATAACTAATCATATAACTGATAGCATGCTAGAATGTCACCTAATATCATAAGGTAAAGCCCCAACAGGATTCTGATAAGTAGAAACCTATTAGGAACAGTGAGAGTATTGATAAATGTCTGGGCACTTCCTATAAAATATATAATTTCTGAAATATTTATAGTAATAACATTTTTTCTGTACAAGGCTCAGTATATCTTCTGATTTGACAAATCTTCCCACACAATTACAATAATAATCTATTAAATAAATGTAATTAATTCTAGCACTTCTCATTTTATAAGATAAAAGGATAAATCTTGTGATTATCAAGGAACCCTCTAAGAAACTCAAGCTACTTTTAGGTATAAAAAATATCTTGAAAATTATATGATAACTAGAGTTCTAGTGCACGAATTCATGCACGATTGGGGTCCCTTGGCCTCACTAGCAATCAAGGTCATCTTGCCCAGTCCCAACTGGGGCCAATCGGGGCGTGCTGGTGGTGAGGAGGGACTGCAGGAGGTTGGCCTGCTGCAGAAGGTTGGCTGTGGAAGTGCACTGACCACCAGGGGGAAACTCCTGCATTGAGCATCTTCCCCTTGGTGGTCAGTGCACATCATAATGACTGGTCAACTAATCAGCTAGTTGATTGGTCATATGGTCGCTTAGGCTTTTATATATATAGATTTTTCTATATTTAACATTTAATTTGGGGATGCAAAAATCAAAATAAATATTATAGGAAATTTCTACATTTGATTAAGACAGGACCATGGGTGCCTATAAGGAAACATCCAGTAAGCTATTTAATCAAAATGACAATAAACATTTAAAAATAAACCCAGCCTTGCCAGGCCAGTGTGGCACAATTGGTTGAGCATCCTCCCATGAACCAACAGTACCCAGTCTGATTACTGGTTGTACCCCGGGTTGTGAGCTCAATTCCCAGTAGGGGGCATGCAGGAGGCAGCTGATCAATGTTTCTCATCTATGTCTCTCTGTCTTCCTCTTCCTTCCTCTCTCTCGCTCTCTCAAAAAGAAAAGAAAGAAAGAAAAATAAAAGAACCAATAAAAAAAAACATTAAAAAAGGCAACCTAACCATTTCATCAATAACAAGAATGTATCTCAGAGGTGTACGGAAGGGAGAAAGGATACTAGTTAGTCATATGCTACAACAAGAAAAAAGCATGACAAATTAAAAGTTAATGACTTTTTTGAGCCCATCAGAGAAGAAAGATACAGGACCTAAATGTTTACTTAGGAGCAGACACATCTGGGTGCAATATAATCTGCTAGGAAGTTTAACTGGAACATTAAAAGCTGACTGTGTGCTATTGTGAGAGTATAAAGCTCCTAGGGGCAGAGTGGGAGAAGGGGCACTGACCTAGAGGGGTCCTCCCACTCCTGTGGGCCTTTGTTCCAGGACACCCACTAGGCTCACTCTAGGAAAATCAGAAAGAATCCTCTCCTCTCCTACCTCACCCCACTGAGAAAATCAACCCAGAACCTTCCCCTCTCTCTCCACTGGAAAAAAAGAAGACTGAATCTGCAGGGGAGCACACTGGTAACACTCTGCTGTAATGGAAGAGAGAACAGAGTCAAGCACTGAGAATCAGCACAGACTTGTTTCTCTTAACATCCCTAAATAGGAAAAAGCTCATCTGCAGAAGAGGGGTGCACAACCAGAACAGGAGGACACTGCAGGGGTGGAGGAAAGGGGGCAGGGAAGAAGTACTACAACTGTAGGAAGGGCAGGGAATCTTGTGAGGGCTGCACACCCAAGATTCACGTTCCCAGGTCTTCTCCAAGTCTGCAATCTAATCAGAATACATTAATGAACCCACCCACACCCCTCTGCTCCCATCCCATAGCCATGCTAGCATGCCTCCTACTAAAAATTAGGGAAACAGCTGGAGAACTGCAGAAGAAAAACTCCCTCAAGGGAGAAACACAAGCTGAAGGCATACCACCCACAGGGGAGATAGAACAAGATATCTCTAGAAGAATGGAAGTCTGTAGAGTTAACAACAAATTTTAACTCCAGTAACTAGAGCAACAACCGACATTACATCCAGCTCAAATCCTGACTAGATGAAAACAAACCCCATACTAAAGGCATGGCAGAAGGAAAATGATAAATACTTTCCTCAGTATCTACTGTCATATACAATACGTCCAGCTTTTAACACAAAATTACCAGGCATTCCAAAAGGCAAGAAAAATGCAGTCTAAAGAATTAACCATTATAACCAAGATAGTTATGAAATATATGCTGAGCTATTAAATGGGGAATCCTATATAATAAAAGGTTAATATGCAAATTGACCAAACGGCAGAACAACTAGTCACCATGACGTGCACTGACTACCAGAGGGCAGATGCTCAATGCAGGAACTGCCCCCTGGTGGTCAGTGAGCTCCCACAGAGGCAGTGCCACTCAGCCAGAAGCCAGGCTCACAGCTGGCAAGTGCAGCAGCAGTGGTGGGAGCCTCTCCTGCTTCTGCGGCAGTGCTAAGGATATCAGTGCTAAGGATATCTGACTGCCAGCTTCGGGGAGTGGGCCAAAGCTGGCAGTCAGACATCCCCCAAGGGCTCTCAGACTGCAAGAGGGTACAGGCCGGGCTGAGGGACCACCCTCCACCCCCCGCCGCCTTGAGTGCACAAATTTCATGCACTGGGCCTCTAGTATAAAAATAATTCTGATTACTATGTTAAAGGTTATAAGTAGAGAAAGTAGATAACATGCAAGATCAATCAGAAGTTAATTTCAGTGGAAACAGCCCAATGGAAACAATATAAATAAAAACAACAGTTGAATGAAAATATTAGCAATAAAAAACATAATCACGGAAACTGCACAGTTTTCATCAGTAGACTTGACACAAGAGGAACGTGATAAAAAGACAGAAGCTTGGATCTTAAACACAGAAGTAAAGAGTGTTGGAAATGAAACAAATGAAGGAAAAAAAAACCATTGACCACATTTTAATGGCTTTAAAAGATAAATTATTGTTAAGGACTAGTGTTATAGTATTAACAATGTATTGTGTGATTATAGCATATATAAAACTAAAATGTGTGACAAAATTGGCACTGGGGATGGGAGGGAGAAATGAGGAATATACTGCAGTGAATTTCTCACACTATGCCTGATGTACTTATAATACTTAAAGGTGGCCTTAGATTATTTAAAATTATATTTTGTAAACCCTAGTGCACAATCTTCTCCTTAGTTAGAGTGATAGAGTGCACATGCTTTTCTCTATCCTATGGACTAGTACTTTATTTGCATATGACTTATCTCACAATAAAATTACTATCATGAAAGAGAAGACAGTCTCAATTCACAAACAGTTATAGCCCAAGCGCCATCTAACTAAACTATATTTTTATTCCATCAGATTAACTGAAGTTCTTAGTTCTAGTCTGAGTCCTATAACAAACATACCATAGACTGAGTAGCTTATAAAAAACATAAATGTATTTCTTACTGTTCTGGAAGCTGAAGGTGCCAGCAGATTCAGTGTCTGGTGGAGGCCAATTTTTGGTTCATAGGTGACCATCTTCTTGCTGTACTTTCACAAGGCAGAAGGAGTGAGGGATTCTCTGGAGTTTCTTTTATGAGAGCACTAATCCCATTCATGAAGGTTTCACCCTAATGATCTGATCAACCCCCAAAGACCCCACCTCTAAATACTATTCCTTTAAGGGTATTATTTCAACATCTGAATTTTGAATGGGAAACAAACATTCATTCTATAGCACACTTTTGCAAAAATATATACAATCTACAATTTCTTCCCCCTACATTGTTTCATTGGCCTGAATATCTTTCCTTAAATACACTGATTTAATACTCTGAAATTACTCATAAATGCTAATCATTTTTTCTAACAATCCATTTTTTTTCTTAATCAATGCTACCTAACAATATTAGCTACCCTTTACTGAGTCTCCTTCCCAGAGATGGCCAGAGATGTTTGCCCTCAGGTCTCCCAAAAGAAAGCCTGCTGAGGGGGGCCTCACTGACTGTCAGCTCCAGCCATTGACCTTTTGAGTCTGCACCAGGTTTGTGCTGAGACAATACTTTCTCTGGGTTGCTACCAGTTAATGAATGAACATGGCAGAGGTACCAGAGACATTCCTACCTGATATACACCCCTCCAATGGATAACCTTTGCTGGAAGCCCTCCATTGATCTGTGAAGCTGTGATCTTACAGTCTCCCTACCCAATCCATTCTTTCTCTCTTTCTAAGATGGACTGATAGGACTCATAATCTGAAGACTTCCCTGCTTGTTTGCCTGTTTCTGACCCTACCCCCTTTATTTGTCCCAACATTTCCCTTAATAAATTTTTTGCACACCTAATTCCATCATGGCATCTGCTCCTTAGAGAACCATGACAAACCATCCATGTGTTAAGCATTCAACATTTATTAAAGCTAACCTTTACAAGTGAATATTGCTATCACCATTTTACAGTGATAAAATGTACTTCTAGGTAATTTGAATTTGTTTCTGTTTGGCTCCAAATTTCATACTCTTTCTACTACTACACAACACAATCTATTGATAAGCAAGGCCCTTTGCAAATGACTCAAATGATGCAATCATATTTTTAGGCAAATAGTTGTCATATATTTGTGTATCTTCTAAATGAAGATCTATACTAATCAATCAAATCTAGTTTGACTGATTATGTATGTATGATTTGTCTCAAGTTTGATTAATTGTATCTGCAATTTGATAAAAGCTTTTAGAATCACAAAAAGATGAGCAATTCCATAAAGCACATGTATAATCTCTACATACTCATAAAATATATTTAAGTTCCTGCTCTACCACGTCTTAGACATTTTCAGCTTTATCTAATAGGCCAAAAATATTAAGACATTTTGGTACCTAAGCAAAATGGAGATACTTGTAGAAATAACCTGAAGGCCTTTGTGATACAAAAACCTGAAATTTCAGAGTTAGGGAGCAAAATAAATCTATAAATGTAAGTTATGATCTAGAAGTGACATTTTTATACCTGGATTCACTGTGCAAGAACAACCAGTGGACTTTTCCATCCTATAAAATCTGTCAAATTTCTTATAAGAGGAACAGCAGTGCCCTTGCCTACAAATATAATTGAGGGTGGAATTGAAAAGTGCCAAACCCTCCACCACTGATTACTCTTAACAAATTAGCAGGACAAGCTTTTTCAAGTGTCAGGCATAGAATGCATGTTTAACTGGTTCTTTTATAAATGACAGATTGTGCTCTGTTTGAAATAAAATAATTTGAAAGCCATGATTAATATGAACTCTGTTTAAGAATGCTAATAACTTCTAGAAAAAAGTATTGAGCTACTGTCCAAAGACTAGCACAGTAAAAATTTATATTGCCCTGACCAGATGCTTAGTTAAATAGAACATTAACCTATACACTAAAATGGTTTCAGGTTTGATTCCCGGTCAGGGCACATACTTAGTTTGCAGGTTGGATCCCCTGTCAAGGTGTGTAGGTTAGGCAACCAATTGATTTTCTCTCCCTCTCTCATTTTCTTCTTCTTCCTCCTCCTCTTCTTCTTCTTCTTCTACTTCTTCTTCTTCTTCTTCTTCTTCTTCTTCTTCTTCTTCTTCTTCTTCTTCTTCTTCTT
>PVJC01053518.1:0-10797 GCA_004026665.1 Murina feae | reverse complement strand
TGAGGGTCTCATTAGATTCATTGAGGATCTCACTAAATTTATCGGCAGTCTCTAGAAATTTCTTGAAAAACCTAATAACCGTGGTTTTGAACTCTATATCCTGTCGTTTTCTTTCCTCCATTTCTGTCATTTGTGATCTGTTTCTTTGTCTCCGCATTTTGGCTGCTTCCCTTTCTGAGTTAGGCGATCACTGCGAGGACTTAACCTCTAAACCACTTGGTTATGAGAGTCAGCTGTGTCTATAGTGAGAGAACTGTGCTGGAGACACCCTTATGGGGCAAGAGTTGTTTCAGTGGGGCTTTTATGCTCATTGCATCTGCCCCGAGTGTGTTCCTTGTGGATCTGTTTTGTTTAGGTTAGTTCCACTCTGGCCACTGGGTGAGGCTGGCTCCTGTATCTTTAAGGAGGTGTTGATTAAGTCTTTGCCTTAGGCTACTCGGTCTTTTATATGCAAAAGCCTCTGACGCAGCTTGGGAGGGGCGGGGCCTCGGGGAATTTGCAGGGCAGGGTGGAGCAAATAGCTATGGCGCTTCTCAGCCCTGTGCTGAGAGACACCAGGTCTCTGTGTCCCACGGTAATTGCTGCAAGCAACGCTGAGAGAAACCTGCTTTGGATTTCCTCCCGGGACCAGTCAGTCCCCCTTCTCCGGGTGTCTGGGTCCTCAGAAACTCACCTGGAACTCTGTACTTTGCTTCCGCCGCTCCTCTGAGTCTCAGACTCTTTTCTAGTTGTAGGATTTTCACTCAGCAGCCTTCCTCTGGGTGCGAGTGGTGTCCGTGTGTTCTTTTTGTGGTTTTTCTGAAATAGTTGTTCACGGCTGCATTTACAGTTTTTACCTTATGCCGCCATCTTGAATTCTCCTGTTCTGTGCAATTTCTGATGTTTTATCTTCACTGAGATTATCTGCACGGTCAGTTTGTGTGTGTGTGAGTGTGAACTGACCATGTGTTTATTTTTCAAGGATAAAATTTTATTCTCATGGTGCCTCAGAGGTGTTCACTCTCAGGTGTTTATCTCCCAGAGAAAATTTTTTTCATGCAGAAAGTGAAACTGCTTCCCTCTAATGCACACGGCAAGCTCTCGGTTCAGTGAAGTGTCTGCTAACCTGAGTTGACCGTCTCTGCTTTCAAGCTTCGGAGGGGCTACTCTGGCCAAGGAAAACTTGGAAATACCTCAGACAAACCTTCCTTCGGGGCACAGTCTCCTCCAGGCCCATCAAAGCACACCAGAAAACATAAAGCATTTCCTTGTTTGGTCTCCCGGCTCCATATGTTCATGTTGCCCCCTCTGTTCTCTCCAGGTGTTGGGGTTCCTGACATCTGAAACTTCTTTCTGAAACATTGTCTAACTTGGCTTCTTTGGGTCACTGTGTCTCCAGCCATAAGCCCCTGCACGCACTTTAACCCCATTCCTCACACCTATCCTATCACATGAGGTAGGAAGGGATTTTCCCAGTGGCTGCGTTCCTGGGCTCCCCATCACCTAGCTGCCTGAGTAGTTCCTGCACTGGAACACAAGGCACAGTGACAGAGGCTGCTGGCTCCATGGGCAAAGTGCTCTGTGTTAGTTACCTGGGTGACAGAGGTGCATAGAGTCCCCACCACACAACTACCCACCATCCTCTCCTTCCCCTCCAGGACTCTCCATATAGAATCCAGTGAGTGTCCAAACTGCTCCAAGTCAAAGATACAGCACCAATCAGAGCGCATGTGTAATAGAAAGATACTAGATACCTGGTGCACAACATTCATGCACTTGGGGGCAGTCCCCAAGCCCAGCCTGTGATGGGCAGTCTGGGATGTCCCCCATCCCTTGGGGGATGTCCAATTGATGGCTTAGAGAGCAGGCTTAAACCGTAGTTGGACGTCCTTAGCACTACTGAGGAGGCAGCCTGCTGCACTCCCCAGCCATCAGTCCAACTTGTGGCTGAGCAGCGCTCCCCCTGTGGGAGCTCTGCATTGAGTGTCTGCCCCCTGGTGGTCAATGTGCATCATAACAACCCATTCTGTTCGGTCAATTTGCATATTACCCTTTTATTATATAGGATATCATCATTGCCCAGTTGGTGTGGGTCGGTTGGTTTACTGTTGACTCATGAACCAAGCAGTTGCTGTTTCAATTCCTGGTCAGGGCACATGCTTGGGTTGTAGGCTGTAGGAGGCATGCAAGAAGCAGCTGATCAGTGTTTCTCTCCCATGTATGTTTCTGTCTCTCGCTCTTCTTCTTTTTCTAAAAAATCAGCAAAAGCATAAAAAAAAAGACACATCATTAAGATAAGTTAGGTTAGGCCGCATTAGCAAACAACCATTAAATCTCATTACATAGCAACAAAGATGTACTCATCGTGGTTAGTTTTAGTTATGTTCCATGTCCTTTTCACTTTGGGACCCAGTTTGACAGAGGAGGCCCCATCTGGACCAGTGCTGGTGTCTTGGCAGGAAGAAAATTCAAACTGGCTCTTACAGGGTCTGTCTACTCTCATTGCATTGGTCATGTGGCCACCCTGTGCACAGCAGGGCTGGAACATGGAATCCTACATGGAGAGGTATGGCAGGTCACATGGCCAAGCCTCAGGTCAATGGGCAAAGGTGTTAACGTGCCTTCAGGAGGCAGCAATAATTATCATTAATTATATAATATAGTCAGTTATCCACAGGAGGCAGCTCAGACAGGTAGTCTTCCTTGTGCTGCCCTGGGGTGGGGTCAGTTCCCTTTAAGAATGCTATAGAATTTCTGATGTTAGCATACATTTATGGCTTCAACTGAGATGTGCTAAACACTGATAATATGCTGACATTGGAGACAAACCAAGTTATTGCAGAATTCTCGCTCTGGCCAGCAGCTGGAGGGACCCAGACCAGCACAAAGCACCTGGTTCAGGAAGGGCTTGGATGTGGGGCAGAGTGGCTAAATCATTCAGGCTGGGATGAACCAACTGTCCCTGTCTGCCCAGGACTGAGGGGTTTCACTGAACAATGTCAGGCACAGCAGGACAGCTGGTCACCCTACCATAGGTGATCTTCATGCTGCCCCTTTTTTTCAACATGGCTTCTTTTGAAGCTGGGTTGAGGTAGGTTATTCATTGTGTAGCATTTATAATTCCTAATTGAATCAGCAAAGTATGGACAGGTGTATATGTGAGCACCTGTGCCTTTATTGGGGAAGGAAAAGCTCATTCTGTGGCAATGGATAGTGCTTATGATTCATCCAATGAGGCAATTGATGCTGCTTGTAAATCACCACAGGCAATCCACACTGAAACAGACATGCCCTATAAAAAGCCATAATATGGTTGATGGTTGAAGCCACTCCATGCCTCTGGGCCTCATTTTGCTTCTAAGATAATAGGGCAGTGACAGCTGGCAGATGGCAGGCCAACATCTTGAGACACCCTCACTTGTAACCACTGAATGTCAAAGGTTTACAGCAAAAGGAATTCATCACAGACCTGTGCACCGTCCCTTCCCCTAATCCCTGCTATAGTCACCAGCTTTGTGATAATTTTCTCATCCACCCTCTGCCCTGAACCTCCATGTGTACCAGCCACTGCCATTCAGTTTATGGAGGAAGGTATCCCCTTCCATGGACTTCCTAACCATCTTGTCCCTGATTGCATTCTGGTCCACCTGGCCCTGCCCATCGTTCTATGGCAAGAAGGAAGATGTTGGCTGAATTTCAGAGGTGCACTTATGCTCTTACAAGTTCTCCAGATAAGACAGTTGGTCTGTCCACCTCTTGCCATTCATTCCACTTGGGGGTTGGTGAATAACAAAACCATATACTTTTCCCATTGAGAATGTACTCACCACCTGCCAACTAACATGAGGACTGCTATTTCAGCTCTAAGATCTGTACTGTTAGGTCAACCCTTACAAGGGGATGGATTCCAACCTGTGTGGGTTATACTCCGGGGCCTCCATAGGCATGACTGGGAGGAGGCCAAATTAAGACATCAGTGAGCTTGTAGGCACTGTTCTCTTTTTTTGTCTCTGAGAAGAGATTTATATTTGCCCTATAAAATCTGTATCTTTGACACATGAAAGGCTTGTATCTGCTACCCAATCTTCTGCAATGAGAAGACAAAACAGGATTTGCCACATAAGTGTCTGGGTATTTGGCTCATTTAGAGGTCAGAGCTCATCTCTCCACCTCTCATAGCTATGTGCATCAAAACTAACTATAAGTTGGAGATGAGGACAACCGACGTCCATTTTCTCGTATTCGGAAATTTCTATATTTTTACCTGATCTTGGAGGGTGGGTGTGTATTGAATATATTAAATTTTATTTTTTCTGCCCTGTGGCCCCCCTATCAAGCTGCTATTGATCTATAAACAAATATGTAAGTGCATTAGAGGTGTTCATTGTTGGTAGAACCATGAATACATTTTTCTGTAATTTGAATAATCAGTGTAAATTATCTATTTTGGGAGTTAGGAATGGCTAAGTATATATCATATATAAATATATGTAGTATGTTTTATATGACATATATAAACTAATATATATGAACATCTCTCTATATAATGATTATATAGAGATGTCGAGCATCTTTCTTTCTCATCTTTATCCTCCCCACCCTTTGGATTTTCTTTGGTTCTCACTCCCAGTAGGCTAAAAACTATCTGCTCACAATTTTGCTCACCTGTCAACTCCTTCATTTTTTGGCTCTATGTTTTTTTCCCAATTACATATTTATTTATATATTACTAGAGGCCTGATGCATGAAATTCATGCAAGGGCTTGGCCCTCGCAGCTGTGGCTTGCCTTGGCCCTCGCACCCCCTGCATTGTCTGGAAGGTCATCTGGCTGTTTGATCTAATTAGCTTATTATGCTTTTATTATTATAGAATTATTATAGATTTTTAACCAGCACAAAGAACAAGAATGTTTATTAGAAGGATACGATACACTCATGAATGAAGATTTCCCCCCTTTTAAGTTGGATCTGATTTATTATTCATTATTATTATTTAACTGAATTTATTGGGGTGCATTGGTTAATAAAATCACATAGGTTTCAGGTGTACAATTATATAATACATCATTTGTATATTGCAGTGATATTCAAGTAGTATGCCACAAGAATGTTTAAAACATGCCATACCTAACTATTTAGTTAAGGACAATGATCTCTTTTCTCTTAGATTATCAAATAAAAAAATGACAGCAGCTAATACGACAATAGCTATCTGGTGGGAATGAATCAAAATTATACCTATTGTCAGACCTGCCAAAAATCTAATCTAATAAAAGAGTAATATGCAAACTAACCATCACCTGAGACACCTCAGCCACGCCCACCAGCCCATCAGAGAGGCTGTATGCAAATTAACCCAGCTAAGACAGCGGCCAGCAGTCACGGAGCTAGAGCAAACAGGAGGCTTCCATTGCACCAGCAATGGAGTTGAAACTGCCTGCTTAGGCTGGCCAGGCCTCTGCTCAAGGCAACAATGTTTCAATTATAGAAGCTAAATAAACCCCAGAAACCTGATTCCAGCCAGCCTCGTGGGGACGTTGGGTCAATGGGAGCTGTGGGCAGCCTGAAAACGGCCCCACGCCCACCAGCCCCTCACCCAGGCTGGCCACACCCCCATGGAGTGAGGATCCCCACTGGGGGGCTTGGCCAGCCTGCAAACAGCCATTAGCCCCTCATCCAGGCTGGCCAGGCATGCCAGCAGGTGAACATCCCCTGAGGGGTCTCAGACAGTGAGAGAGCACAGGCCGGGCTGAGGGACCGCCCCGCCCTCCCCCCCCATCCCCCCCCCCCGCCCTGCCAGTGCACAAATTTTTTTGCACCGGGCCCCTAGTATATATATATTTTTAGTGTGCTGCAGAATTTTAGTAATTAGTTTATGTGTGCCATGAGATGGAAAAGGTTGAAAATCGCTGGTATATTATGTCATGTGCTTATCACCCCAAGTCCAGTCTCCTTCCCATTTTTTGTCTCTATGTTGATCAGATGTCTTTATACCCAATTTTAAGAAGTTTCAGGTGAGAAGGAAACTACTATCCAGAATAAACTCAACTGCCTGACAACTAAATCTATGTTAGCCTCTGCTGGTGTCAATACTCTGATTCTGGATCCTGGGCTTCATTCCTGACCTTTGGCTTTTGACTTTTATTCAAACTAGTACTCACTAGTATTCAAACTGGTTAACTCCTGTCAGTGGTTTTTCCTGTCAGCCTTGACTCTCCCCATGGGTCCTACTGCCATGCTACAATTCCTACATCCAGGGCAAGCAATGTCTGTTTTCAAATGTAGATTTTGTCAGGAGAAAAGACAATATATTGCTCACAGTTCCCAAGAGGAGGGCAATCACACTAAGCAGAACCAGAAGAGAGAACACCAAGGCCAGTCACAGGCAGAGGTGGAGAAAAGGAGAGAGAAGGAGAAAGAGATGGAGAGAAAGAGAAACTAGAGTTGGATGAGTAGGTTAAGCAGGTTTAGGATTGGTTAGTTTGAACAACGACATGGGGCTAGAGTGCAGGGGTTACTTCTAATTGTCTGATGCTTAGCTCTGAGAAGAATAGTGTCAGAGCATGTAAAGCAGGAGGTGGGGGGAATATGGGCTCTGGATTAGTTAGCTTGCATACTAAGCAAAGGAGAGAGCATGGGGATGGGAGGAGAGGAGGTTGTTTCCTAGCTCTAGGAGTTTTAGGAATCCTCTAACCTTGGGAGGGGCAAGCCCTCTCTTAGTCTGCAAGGCCCCACATATCAAAATCTCAGGTACAGAAACTAAAAAACATTGTTAATACAGTATTTTAAACACATTCCGTCCTTCACAGGCAGGAGTTGGCATTAGTCATCCACCCAAATCCAGTACTCAGGGATATTCTGGTGCTCACTTGCCTCTGGATTTGTTGCCTGGTCATTCATAATAATAATATATAACACGTCCTGTGCCAACACTGTATATAGCAACTATAAGGGTGGATTGGTTGTAAAAATAGCCCAATACTCTGTCCCTTCCTATATCCATGTCCTTTGCCATGTGACTTTGTAGCTTCTCCTATCCAGAGGGCGTTTCTTTCCCCATCCCTTGAATCTTTCCCCATCTTGAATCCCTTGAGTCTCTGGCCATGTGACTTGTTTTGATGAACAGAATGCAGAAGAAGTGATGGTTACATCCAGGATTCCGGAGGCCTTGGACACTTCCATTCATTCTCTTGGAACCCCCGCTGAAGAAGCCCAGACTGGCCTGCTGCTGGATGAGATGACCTGGAGGAGAGTCCAGTTGCCCCAGCTGAGGCCATCCTAGACCAGCCTCTAGCCTGCTGTTCCAATCAAGTGAGAGCTCAGCCAAGATTAGCAGAGCTGCCTCATGGCCCTGCGATTGACCATCAATGCATGAGTGAGCCCATCCAAGACCAGAAGAACTGCCCAGGTGATCTGTACATCTGTGAGCAATGATACATGCTCTGTTGTAGCCTTCCTATGGGTTTGTTTTTCTAAATGGGTAGATACTTTTTACATATGCTTTTTCTTATATATTTTGTTTGTTAAGAGTGACAAGAAGAAAGTCCTAAATTATAGCAGGCCAGAGGGTGGAAGGAAGAAATGGAAAGAAGAGGGTTATTCAGGTAACAGTTGCAGTGCAAAACCAATAAAAGACTGCTCAGCTCTAGCTGGTTTGGCTCAGTGGACAGAGCTTTGGCATGTGGACTGAAGGGTCCCGGGTTTGATTCTGGTGGAGGGCACATGCCCAGGTTGCAGGCTCGATCCCCAGTAGGGGGCGTGCAGGAGGCAGCTGATCAATGATTCTCATCATTGATGTTTCTATCTCCCTATCCCTTCCTCTCTGAAATCAATAAAAATATATTTAAAAACAAACAAAAAACTGCTCACACTCCTTTGTGTGCATTGGAATTATTAAATTAATTAATTTCCGGGTGTCTGTTTCTAGATGATCTAATTAACTCCCACGTGGCCATTTCTCCTCCAGGATGTCTAAACAGAGAATAGCCAGGCACCCACTGAACCCCAGGAGCCTCCACTTCTTGCTCACTGATCCTGCCACACCTATCCCAGGACTAGCCTCACTTCACCTCCTGCCATCCACCCGTTTGTCTATAGCTAATATAAATCCTTTCAGACTGGCTTATATCTTTCTTCCCCCTGCTTGACATACAAAAACTTTCGTAAAACTCCAGGACTAAGGACATGTCTGTCTTTCCTATTAGCCTTGCTGCTGGTGGTTGAGCCTTGATGCCCCAAGGCGGTCTTCTTTTTGCTAGCAATGGGCCAATAAATACTTTTATTTTAAGAAGACTTCAGCTGCCCTGGTTGGTTTTCTCAGCGGTTAGAGCATCCACCTGCAGACCAAAGGGTCTCGGGTTCAATTCGTGGTCAAGGGCACCTACCTCAGTTGCAGGTTCCCCAGCCCCAGTAGGAGTGCATATGGGAGGCAACCAATCAATGTGTCTCTCTCACATTGATGTTTCTATCCCTTTCTCCCTTCCACTCTCTCTAGAAATCAATGGAAGAAATATCCTCAGGTGTAGGCGTTAACATTTTTGTTGAACAAAAATATGTAGAACTATATTTTTAGAAAGACTTTATTGTTTTTTAGAACAGGAATTTCTGAAGAAGTACTAGACAAGCCGCTTAATCAGGGTTGTAATAGAAGAGCGTTTCCTAGCGCTGGAAATAAAAAATAAGTGGAGCCTGAAATTCAAAAGTAATATCCAGTTGCACAGGCAGCCTGGCCTGTAGGCTGACTCCCATGTACTGCTGGAGGAAGGATAAAGTAGGAGGCAAGTTGACAGTATTAAAAAGGTCTAAAAACTAAGCATGCACTTTAACGGAATGATTCCAGTTTCAGAAGTTTATCGTGTGGTAATAAAAGATGGGCAGAGGAATTTACCTACAAAGCTGTTCATATTTGTTAGGGTCCTGACAAACAGATGGCACACAAATGGGTAAGTGTGGAGAATTTAATGAAGGACTACTTATAAGGCCTGAGCAGGGTTAGGGGGAACCAAAGAATGGCGGAGTGTTTAAATTGGCAGTGATGGGGACACCATGACACCCTAAGCATAAAGGTACAAGGCGGGAGGGTGGGGGTGGTGGCTATTACAAGAACCCAGGGAGAGTAGCCATAGGAGAGAACCTCCTACCAGATGCATTTAAGGTCTTATGTTCAAGGATATAGTCAATTAGTAGTGCTTTAGGAAGGGAGGTGGGGCAATACTCTTGCCCCTTTCTTTTCGCATTATCAGATTTCTTGCTGGTGCCTTTCCCACTGGCCAAACCCACAGGAAGTGGAGAGGGTAGAAGCCCAATAATTGATTCTTGCAAAGGTCAGCTTCCTGGAGCAAACAGCATGGTAGATAAAGGTAAAGTATGGACCATGGGCTAATTAACATATAGCACAGTGTTTGATGTAGTATTGCTTATAATAGTAACATATTGGGAACCACCCAACTGTCCCACATTACAGAATTTGCTGAACAACATAGTATAGGTTAATATCTTGGAATACAACTTCACCATTAAAAATGATGTTTTGAAAATATCTTATTGAGTTGAAAAAGATGTTTATATATGTTGTTGAATGAAACAGAAATTTTTATGTATATTCAGATCCCAGTTTTCTACCAGTATTGTGTGTGTGAGTGTGTGCATATACGAGTGTGTGTGCATTTATGCATTTAAAGTATCTGGAAGAGCATATGGTCTAATGTTAACAGTGCTTTTTTTGAGGTGGTAAGATTACAGATAATTTTAATATTTATAACTTTGCTTCTCTGGATATTTTACTTTTCTTACAATGCATAATAAGAAATTGAAGTTCTTTTTAGGAAAATGAGAAACAAGACATGATCCCAAATTAATTCTATGAGGTAAATAGGTGCTAGTCTGAACACTGAAAAGGAAAATTCCTTTAAAAATTATATTGGAAGCCAATTTCATTTGTTACAAAATTCTTAAATACAATTCGGGCAAAGAAGTGAGCAATAGTAATTATTGCTCACAATTAGATACAAGTCACACTGCTGAGTGACTTATGTGCTTCAATTATTTTCATATAACATTATGAAGTAGGTATTGACATTTTCATTTTTAGGTGAGGAAATCATGGCCAAAATTTCATGGTTATTAAAAGATGAAACAGCCCTAGTTGATTTGGCTCTGTGGATGGAGTGCCTGCGGACTGAAGGGACCTGGGTTCAATTCTGGTCAAGGGCACATGCCCAGGTTGCGGGCTCGATTCCCAGTAGAGGGCATGCAGGAGGCAATTGATCAATGATTCTCTCATCATTAATATTCATATTTCTCTCTTCCCTACCCTTCCTCTCTGAAATGAATAAAAACATTTTTTAAAAAGGTGAAACAGTATTCAAAGTCAGGTCTGTCTTCCTCTAAACCCAGTGTTCTCAACCACACCATGACTGAGTAGAACTTATCTCTAAACATAAGACTAGCTGATCACAAAGAGATTTCTGAATGGATTGCATGAAGCCAACAAAATGAATAGTGGATATCAGAAGACTAGACACAGCAAAGGCATTGTGTAATATTTAAAACACTCTCAGGAGCTAGAAGCGGGTAGATACTTCATTAACTTGGTGTCTTTAAAAACAAACGTCAACATCACATTATAAATTAACTAACTGGTTACTATAATAATTATGTAGAATACTAGGGGCCCGGTGCACAAAAATTTGTGCACTCGGGGTGGAGGGAGTCCCTCAGCCCGGCCTGTGCCCTCTCACAGTCTGGGACCCCTCAGTGGATGTCCTATGATGGCCCCAGTCTGCCAGGCGCCTTTTGTGTGTGTGTGTGTGTGTGTGT
>PVJC01053517.1:0-10777 GCA_004026665.1 Murina feae | reverse complement strand
CATCAGAGTTTGTACTTTGCTCCTGGCTTTTTTGTTTTTTCACAGTAATATTGGACAATCACCTTCTGATTTTTATGAGTATGTGGCTTTCTTGACAGTGGAAATTGTTTATTCATTTGAGTTCTTTGAGAAACTGTTGATTAGTGTTGATGTTTTAATGTCTATTTCTGAAATTTGGCTCTTTGTTTCTTTTCTCTCTGTTCTTCCTGCGTCCCTAGTTCCCAATTTGAATTAAAACTTAAACAGCTTAGGCCTAGAAGACATAAGACATTTACACAATTGCAGATTTATTGCCTTTGAATTCTTAAAAATGAACTTTAAAGGTTTCTTTTACATTTTAAAGATTTCCAAGTAGTACCCATATCTGTGCAGACTGACAATTACATTGGGAAGAGAGAGGGCAGAAGAATTACATGCATCAAAACATTTTCTCAAGAGACCTAGCTTCTGTTTCCTTCTGTGAGTTAATGAAGAGATTTCTGCCTCAAAGAACAATCTCAAGAATACTACACAGTCTCATTAGATGAATGGGTGCAACTTTGATGTTCTCAGTGCCCATGCTTGAATGTGACGCGTGGAACATTTTCAAGGAATCATAGGGAATTGACCCATTTTATGTAACACTTACAGACTGGTGGGCATTTAGAACTAGAAGGAGCAGACACTTTTATCTTTCTTTTTTTGTTTTGTTTTGTTAACTGAGGAAGAAATTGAAGCCCAGAGAGATTAAGTAATTTTATTCAACAAACATTAATTGACTGTGCACATATGTCAGATTCAATACGAGGTGCTGGGGGCTGCAGAGATGAATAAGCTTAAGTTCCTGTTAGAGATAAATACATAGTTCTGAGATCACATGATTTGTAATTAGCAGGTCAGGAAGTAGAATATTTATGAATCACTCATAATTAAATTTTTCTATATTAATCTGACAAAATTACATCACCTTTCTGTCCATTCCCCAACCTTTAATTTATTAAACCATTTAATGGCAACAATTTTCACTTACTTACTTGCTTTAAGAACAAAATCTATTGACTTCAATACTTCTTTTGCCTAACACTCTTTCTTGGAAGATTATTATTCACCATCGTCTAAGTTTTATCAGCTGTTCATTCAGCCACTAAAAACTGTTCAGAATGGCTCTTGCTGAAGTTATTGCCACCTCTCCTGGGCATATTTCAGTCCTTATTGTGACTGCTTGAATGTGTTGACTCTGTTGTCATGCCTCTTAAAACTGGATCATTGGTGTCCTTATTCCCTTACCTCCTTTTCTTTTTCTTTTTCCTTTTCCTTTTCCTTTTCCTTTTCCTTTTCCTTTTCCTTTTCCTTTTCCTTTTCCTTTTCCTTTTCCTTTTCCTTTTCCTTTTCCGAGTTTCAGCTGTTTCTTTTCCCCCAAATTGTAACCAGACAATCAATGGGTCTGGGCGGCCTGTTATTATTTGAGCCAATTAAGTAAAGACAGGGTTAAGTCATATATGAGTGTTTATTCCAATACTGCCCAAATCTGCTCTCCAACCTCCCCTTCTCCCCCTCCCCCCAAAGCCAGCTGCTTATATACGGTAAGACAAAGATTACATGGGGAAGCAGGAGTCATAGGCAAGGGGAAGTAGGCAAGGTGGGCTTGTGGGGTGAGGGTGGGAGGGGTAGTGTACAATGGGACTCCATTGTTTGGGCAACATGGTTGTTAATCTTTCCATGATAGTAGGCAGTTCTTAGATAGAGATGGACTGCATTCCAAGGTTGACTCCCAGGTCCAGGGGATGTACATCTCCCAGCCAGGTAAGAATGTGCTTTCTCTAATCAGAACAAAACAATCATGGTAAACAGAGCATGATTAGTAATTCTTATTTTATTTCTTATAACAACTAGCTAGTCCCCAATATTCTATTTCTGCCCCTAAGAAAATGGCCCATCCATTTTTACATCTTTGTAGCAATCGATCATCCTTCAAGCAAGACTTAGCTAAAATACCATCTCCTCATGAAGCATATCTGACCTATCTGACTTTTCAAGATTTTAGGCACTTCATCTCTCTGTTCTTCTTTAGCACCTTGTGTATATGTAACACTGTAATTTTGTGGTCTGTATATCAAGCTTCTCCTTGTCTTGAGAGCAGGGACAGTTTTCTCTAGCAACTGGCACATGATAGTATTTTTTAAATGTTGTTTAATCCAGAAAACTCCTGGCTAGCTCAGCCCCCCCCCCCCCCAGCAGTCCATCCTTTTGTTTCTTTCTCTCAGCTGCGTTCTGTGAGCCAAGCTCGTGCATTGCTGCGAGGAAACACTTCTGTGGTGTTCACTGTTAGAGGTAGAGTTATAGTTCAATCAATTGTCAGTATATTAATTCAGCTAAGAAGCTTAACCATAACCCTTGGTTACACACAAATCGATTGGCAGGCCTTTTTAAAAATTCATAAATTATACATGTGTAAACCTGAGCCCATCCCTGTCTTATTAAATCTTAGTTCATAACTAGTATGAGACAAATAACTGAATTTTTTTTTTACAGCTAAATTAAGGTTATTTTCCATTTCTCACTATGGTAGTGAACATCCTACATAATGGTGTGTTTTCATACTTAATTATAACCTAAGCATTTGCAGTTTAGATATGCTAGGCAGCACCCCAGCCTGCAAAAGATAGTTTCTGCCTTTAAAGAAATGTTGTGTGCTGAAGTAAAAAAAAACCCAACCCCATAAAAAAACATGTGCAGATTGTTCTTCTCCAGGGCCATGGTGAAGAGACCGCCTAGGACATTAGCACTCACCGTAACTGCTTTTAGTTAAAGCTTAATTTCAGATCATCCTATGGGGTTACTTGAGGTCTGTGAGTTTGCAAGAATGCCATGCAGGCCTTCCCTGAGCTTGTCAGGTTAGCATGTGGCCCTTTTTGTCCACCGTATATATATTTTATGGAGCTGATCCGTTTGCTTAGCCAGAATGTTTTTCTCTTGTTTCCCCATTCCATTTGGTTTACTGATCCTTCATCCTTTGCTGTACATTTGTCCTTGATTAAATTAAATCAATAAAGATAAAAACAGGAATTTCCTTAGTAGTGTAAGTGACCATATGTTAAAATTAAACTGATCAGAAGGAAATAGGTGTTTTTTGTTTATTTTTACTTATACTGGTAGCTTTTTGAAAAAGTTTCTGACTAGTATTGATAAAAAAAACAACAACCCTGTATTGGGCTATAACTTATTTTTTGGAAATATGGAGGTGGCGATATGGAGTGGTTCTGAATTTTTGTCTCCCCCACCCCATAACCTCCTGGTTTTGAGTTGTGTTCAAATCTGTAAGATTTATTATTATTAGGTGGACAGTTAGTTAAGTGGCAGGATGCTCTGGCTTCTCGTCAGCAGTGCCCCTGTATGGTTTTCTTGCATTCAGTACCATTTGTTAGGAGCCACCTAGCATTCTTGTCATCTAGTGGTGAACCTGCACTGAGGTTCTGGGTGAGAAGGTCACCTTGTGCACATTTCCCCAGGGGATTGCTTTTCTCATAGGAATTCTACGCCTGTAGGTCGGAGAGCTTAGTGCTTAGAAGAAGGAAAATGAGTCTTTTGCTGTAAGATATTGGAGGGTATCAGAGGGTCCTTGGGCACCTTGTAATAGAATTCAGGTATATTTTGCCTAATTCCAGCATGTCATAAAAAAGAAGTTTCATCAAAAGGTTGATGGAACCTTGAGGATTGTCCGCTGGAAATGGCTAAGGGCATTTCCCCACACCTAAAGATTTGCCTAGATGATTCCTTGTTGCCAGACAGCTGAGGGCATTTCATTCTACATGTCATTGCCTCCTACTGGCCAAACACCTGAACGGTGATAGGCAGTTCCCCCAATCTGACAATGAATTCTATATATTAAACCTTCCCTTTGATATGTATATCTACCTTGCTTTAGGACAATTTGTGTTAATAAAAAGCAAGGGGTCCAGAAACAGGAGACTTGGTTCCTATAGCCAAGCTCCTCTGGCTTCCCAAAATGCCTTCCAAAATTATGTTTCGTCTCTAGACTCTTTAATAATTTACAAGTGCCAACCCAGAGGGTTATTTCTAGCAATTAGTTATCTCAATAATAAAATACTGAACAAAAGAGGTAACATAGAAGAAGAAAATAAGGCATAGAAAACTTGAGTATCGCATTTTTAAAATTGCATTATGATGAGAAGGCTAGGCCCTATATTCAAGTATGGGTCCATGATTCCATTTCTGGATTTCTGAGTTCCAAAAAGCTCTGAAAACCAAAAGTTGATTTTATTTTTTTCCTCTCTTAAATGTTTTTCATTAAAACTAAGTTGGTAGCAAAACTTGATCCAACAGACAGATTAATTTTACTCATTTATCCCATTTTGTATGACTATGCATAGATTTCACTGCAGAAATATTAATGTTTAATTACTAATTACTGGGGCGGCCCCAACCCCCATGTTTGTATGAGTTTAAGGTCATACAAACAAACAACAAATAAATAAATAAATATCTGACAAAGAAATGTTCAACATTGGGAATTTGGGAATAAAAAAAAGAATTCAGTGGCCATGAATTTTGGAATCAGTTTAATTAGAGTTTAATTTTTACCCCTGGCATTTTCTTTCTTTTTTAAAACCTCACCTGAGGATATTTTTACTGATTTTGGAAAGAGGGGAAGGAAGGGAGGAAGGGAGTGAGGAAGGACCTGGGGGAGGGAGGAAGGGAATGAATCATCAGTGTGCAAGAGAAACATTAATTGGCTGCCTCCTGTACACCTCTTTTCCTTCATCTGTGTAAATATAGTATTTGCTTATTCTGTTTAATTGTTTTGAGAATTAAATGAGTATAGTGGGATTTTAAGAGAAACAATGCTGTTTTGAACCTCAGATAGCCTCTAATCAGCTATGGGATGTAAGAAGCATATATACTGACTTGGGCCCAGTGTGCCATATGAAAAGAGAATATTTGATTAGAGAGGTCAGAGAACAGTTTCTCAGGGGTTTGTGGCATTTGGCCTTGGCCTTGCAGAGTGTTTGGCATTTTAATAAGCAAAGTGTTGAGTGCTGAGGAGCATGGGAATAATGTAAAAAGGAGAGTAGAAGGCTCAGTCCTGAGGCTTACTGAGGAAGGAAACAGCTTGGAACATAGTTGTTGGGACCAGAACGGAACTAGCGTATTTGGTTATATTTATTAAGTAGTGACTGACTAATCTCTTTTTAAAAAAAAAAAAATAAAACTTTATTGTTCAGATTATTACAGATATTTCTCTTTCTTTTTTATCCCCATAGCTCCCCTCCATCTGGTTCCCACACCACCCCACCCACCCCATGCCCTTACCCCCACCACTATCCTCATCCATAGGTGTAAGATTTTTGTCCAGTTTCTTCCCGCACCCCTCACACCCCCTTCTCCCTGAGAATTGTCAATCCATTCCCTTTCTGTGCCCCTGCTTCTATTATATTCACCAGTTTATTCTGTTCATCAGATTTTTTATTGACTTAATTATTAGATTCACTTGTTGATAGATATGTATTTGTTGTCACTATGTTGTTCATAATTTTTATCTTTACCTTTTTCTTCTTCTTCTTCCTCTTTTTAAAGAATGCCCTTCAGCATTCCATATAATCCTGGTTTGGTGGTGATGAACTCCTTTAGCTTTTTCTTATCTGTGAAGCTCTTTATCTAACCAATAATTCTACATGATAGCTTTGCTGGGTAGAGTAATCTTGGTTATAGGTTCTTGCTATTCATCACTTTGAATATTTCTTGCCACTCCCTTCTGGCCTGCATGGTTTCTGTTGAGAAATCAGCTGACAGTCATGGGTGCTCTTAGTAGGTAACTGTTTTTCTCTTGCTGCTTTTAAGATTCTCTCCTTGTCTTTTGCTCTTGGCATTTTAATTATGATGTGTCTTGGTGTGGTCCTCCTTGGGTTCCTTTTGATTGGGGTCCTCTGCGCTTCTTGGACTTGTAAGTCTATTTCTTTCACCAGGTAGGGGAAGTTTTCTGTCATTATTTCTTTAAATAGGTTTTCAATATCTTGCTCTCTCTCTTCTTCTGGCACCCCTATAATTCTCATGTTGGTACTCTTGAAGTTATCCCAAAGGCTCCTTACACTTTCTTCATATTTTTTTATTCTTTTTTCTTTTTGCTTTTCAGGATGGGTGTTCTTTGCTTCCTCATATTTCAAACTTTGACTTGAGTCTTGGGGTCCTCTAGTCTGCTGTTGGATCTCTGTATATTATTCTTTATTTCAGTCAGTGTATGCTTAATTTCTTACTTGTCCTTTTCCATTTTTTTTGTTCTCATGAAGATCATTGAAGGTCTCACTAAGTTCCTCAGAGGTTTGTAGAAGATTCTTGAGTAGCCTTATAACTGTGGTTTTGAACTCGATATCCAGTGGTTGGATTTCCTCCTTTTCTTTCATTTGTGGTCTATTTCTTTGTGCCCGCAGTTTGGCTGCTTCCCTGTGTTGATAGAGTGGCTTTGTGTGGTAGGTGTCGTATTGGGTCCAGTAGCTCAGCCTCCCCAATCACCTGAGGTGGACACTCTTGGTGTACGCCTTTGTGGGCTGGGTGCACAGTCTTGTTGTAGTTAAGCCTTGATTGCTGTTGGTATCACTGGGAGGAAATGACCTCCAGGCCAATTGTAGTCAACCAAAGATTAGGATTCATATTTGAAAATTCTCATGTTAACATGCATTTTGAATTTGAGAGCATGCTTATGCCTCTCCCAGATGAAAGAAATCAGAATATTATCTTGAATGACCTTCCACCTTTGTTTGTGGTAATGTTAAATAAATTTTAGTGTTAAATATTTTTTTGTTTTTGTTAAGAATGTTCACGTTGTTGTGAGACAGAGCACCAGAACTTTTTCATCTTGCATATAAATGAAGCTCTCTCTCCATTAAACAGTTCCTTTTTCTCTTTCCCCTAAGTTCCAGGTGAGCTCCATCATTGAGCTCCATCAAAAATTTTTGACAAAGTTTTCAGGCTTCATTTAGTGACATTGCATGATAAAATATGTGTTGTCAAATCTGGTGTAAGTTTTCTAATTTTTCCATCTTGCTGTGGGAGAAAAATAGTATTTTGTTGATAGTCTAGGACTCCTGTGATGTTCTTGGCCATCCCTACTAGCCTTCATGTTATTTACATCCCTCTTTATGCAATATAGTAACCACCTTGACATATTAGGTTTTTACTTTTCCATCTTTACCATGATCATAACTTCGGAAACCATGAATGTAGCCTCCTTATGGTTGGGCTTTAAGATCACAAAATAATTTATGTCTCCTAAGAGAGTTAAACAGTGTATTAGGTAGGAAAGATCTGGAGGGTACATTGTTTTTTTATTGTTTAACTTTATATGTTCTGGACTTCATGGGTTAGATTTATATTGGCTTGAAGGTCATTTGTTTACTCTAGTGTAATGTATGTGTTACAATTGTTAAGATTTTCTAGCCATCACCTATTTTAACTGTGGAAGCTCTTCATGTGCACTCCTTCCATTTTTCTTGGCTCTTTGTGCTCACGTTTACATTGTAGGTTGTCCTGCTATCTGGAAACCAGCTGGGAGGGAGTAGTCTGGAACAGTAAAGGGTAATATTCTCTGAAGAGAGTGTTGGTTATCAAGAGAATTGGACTATCTGATGGTTGAAAATTTATCTGTCCAGTTACATAAACAGGGTGCTTTGGCCACTATATACGGAGAAAGAAACCACACCTATTTCAAGAGACAACTTAATATAAGGAATTGTTAATCAGGTATGGGAACAGTAAAAAGCCCAAAAGAGAACCCTAATGGTCACCTGGAGGTTTTGACCATCATCTGCCTCAGTGAGGGGAGGATGGACCCATTGGAAGTGGGGCTGAGACCCCCTTTGAGTTGATGTGTGTGTCTCTAAGCATGGAGGAGTAATTTTTGGAGCTGGAACCCAGACCTCCCAGGAGGGGCTGCCAGATGATTGGCACGGGTGAATCTGAGGCGGTGTGATGACACTTTTTTGGGGAGTGTTGGGGAAAACTGCAAGCTGGAATTAGATGCCAATACTGGGGAGGAAGCAATATTGCTCTGGAGAAGCTGACGGAATGGGAAAGCGTTTGTCTCTTCTTCCTGTCCATTCTCCCGCTAACATCCTCTATTGGCAGAGCCTAACAGGGAACCAGCTGGCAAAGCAGTTTTCCCACCCCAGCATTACAAACTGGAATTTAAAAGAGGTTAGGTCTGAAACGGAGTGACCATAGCTTCATGACTGGCACATATACCAAATCCAACTTGGTTAATCTTGGTGAGTTTCCCAGGATTAGTGGCTTTGGTGGGTGTGCATTACATGTTGAAATTAATTGACCTTTTCCGGTTTGTAAGGGACTGAGTGTGGAACCAGATGTGAGTGGAAGCCAGTGGACATTCTGTCACTTCTTGCTACCTTGATGGTACTGAGGCAGATGATAGAGAGAAACTAGCAAGGGCCCTAGGGCCAGACATCTTTTTTGGGATTTTTAAAAATTTTTATTTTATTTTATTTATTTTTGCTCTGGCATGTGTTATCTTGGGCATATTTTTTCGTTGGGCACCTAACTTCTCAGTTGAGTAAAGCTGATAACTTCAGCTTTATTGGTTGTGGTTGGGAATAGAAATAATATGTGTAAAATGCAGATAGTATGCACTTGAATGGTAGTGACGTTTAGTTTCCGTTTTTAATGAAGTATTGTAGAAATTAGGAGTAGAGCCAACCCTTTGTTAAGGGAGTTAGTTGGAAGCCAGCAAATAGGAAAGAGAAGTAAGTGTGTGGTTGTCTCAATGAGATGGTGATGTGATTGACATAAAAATGTTGTTAAGTAGGCACCCTTACAGTTTCTTTCATGGCTAGAAGAACAAGGGAATGCAGAGTGACATAGCGTAGTGCAGGAGCTGAGCTGCCCTCTCACAGACCTGGACACCCATCTAGGCCTCCTGTCGTTCCCAATGGTCGCAAACAGCTGTGCATGACGGCCACTGCTGCTGAGAGAGACGTTCCCTACTCATGCCCTCCTGCCCTCCACTCTCACCTGCCCTGGGGATTTGGTTATTTGCCTGCTTATTTGCTAGGTGCAAACAACTGGCACAAAAATAAGTCCAGTACATTCTGCGTAGGTTTATTCAGATTGGGTTAAGGGATGGTCTCTTTCCCAGAAGCCACCTCTAGCAGGTTTGGCTTCAGGCTTGGTAGTGTCCCTTTCTGCAACAGGACAAGGCATATCGTGTGTATGTGATGAAATTGCCTTGCCAGCTGGGAGCTGTATCTGAGTGTCTGAGCTCTTCATAGTTCTGATAACTTCAGTTGCCCATATTTCTCCATTGCAGTGGTGGGTGATAAATGTTGTAGTTTTCTGATTGATGGCAGAGTAGACTGTACAGTAAGAGAGTCATCTTTGCTCTGCAGGGTTGGAATGATAGCTGTCCTGAAAAGGTACACACCTCATTTTACTGAAATTTTAAACCCAGACTCAGAGAACTTTGAATTTTATCCGCATATTTGGATAAAATCTGTGACACCAGACCTGGCAGCCTGATTCAGACTGTGGAGTGATGCAACTGGCAAGGCAGAAACTAGGTGTCTAAAGGGAGACCTCTCTGCCGTGCACTTACATAATTCAGTCTCATTTTTGGAAATGCATCATAATTTATTGCACAAATTTGACTGGAAATCCGGCTCAATTGAAGGTTCCACTGGCACCAGCTAAATAATGGTGTCATATCTAGCATCATTTTCCCTTCTGTGTTGTTCCGTGAAGAAACTTTAATAATAATAATTATTTTTTAATATGGTAAAGGAGGAAAGGCATTCACAAAGAAGCATTTCTTTAACAAAATGATATTATCTTCTGAATGGTCTCACCCGATCCTGCTGTGTGTTACAGAGGAAAATGGTCTCCTATTGTAAGAGGTTTCTTTTCTTTTCCTCTTGTTCCTTCCTCCTCTTCTAGAAGTGTGGGAGGGCTTGTGGCGGGTCACCCTGCTGGATGGGTTTCATCTGGCATGAAGCCTGTGCTTTAAGGAATGGGCTTGCCTCTTCTCAGGGCAGTGGCTCTCCATTTTTAGCCTGGGGATGAAGGTAAGAAATGTGGGAGAAGATTTCTCCATTACTAGAAAACATGATTCGGGGCCAACTGGTTAATTATGAGCTTCCAGTGAAGAGGAAAGAAGCTGTGAAGGGCAGAGCCAGTTGTGATATACTGGTCCCTACTGGTTCCCTTTCCTTGCAGACCTCCAGGCCTGCTTTGTCCTTGAAGATTCTATCTCCCTGCTTCTTTCCCCCTTCTACATTAAAACTCTCGTTTCTTATTTGGAGATTTTTTTTTTGAGTTCTTTCCAGTGAAGGCAGTTTCCATGTTAACATTGATTCATGTTTGCAGTTGATCTTCAGAACTATTAAGCTTGGTAGAAAGAGGCTAGATAGACACTAATTATTTTTTTATTTCTTCGTAGCTCCATTTCCTCATTGGAACAGCATGTGAAGAGTGCTTTAGTCCAGCAAAACTTCCCACCTGTTAGTGTTGTTTGAGATGAGCCTTCCCAGAATGAAGGAAGGGCTCTGCAATCGTTCACCACGCCTTTCTCCCGTGCTTCCATCCTAACCACCAATAATACCAAATGTCCTTTCTAAGGCTTAGTTTAATCTCAACTTCATAAGTGTTGTGGGGGAGGTTGGTACTTTGATTGCACATTAGGAAATTATCTGCCTTTTTATTGTAGCTTACACCAATCATTTATTTTAGTGTGGAACTGCCACATTTGATATTTTTAGAATGATTGGTTCAGCTGAAA
>PVJC01053516.1:0-10803 GCA_004026665.1 Murina feae | reverse complement strand
ACCTAATAACCGTGGTTTTGAACTCTATATCCTGTCATTTTCTTTCCTCCATTTCTGTCATTTGTGACCTGTTTCTTTGTCTCCGCATTTTGGCTGCTTCCCTTTCTGAGTTAGGTGATCACTGCGAGGAATTAACCTCTAAGCCACTTGGTTATGAGAGTCAGCTGTGTCTACAGTGGGAGAACTTCTGTGCTGGAGATACCCTTATGGGGCAAGAGTTGTTTCAGTGGGGCTTTTGTGCTCACTGCATCTGCCCCGAGTGTGTTCCTTGTGGATCTGAGTTTTGTTTAGTATGGTCCCTCTCTGGCCACTGGGTGAGGCTGGTTCTTGTACCTTTAAGGAGGTGTTGATTTAGCCTTTGCCTTAGGCTACTCAGCCTTTTATATGCAAAAGCCTCTGACGCAGCTTGGGAGGGGCGGGACCTCGGGGAGACTACAGGGCGTAGCAAATAGCTATGGTGCTTCTCAGCCCTGCGCTGAGAGACACCAGGTCTCTGTGTCCCACGGTAATTGCTGCAAGCAACACTGAGAGAAACCCGCTTTGGATTTCCTCCTGGTGCTAGTCAGTCCCCCTTCTCCGGGTGTCTGGGTCCTCAGAAACTCGCCTGGAACTGGAGTTCAGAGCCGCTGGAAACTTGTGGCTCTCTCCATTTTGGAAAAGAACCGTGTCCTCCGGCGCCAGCCCTCTCCCCGAGCCCCGTGTGCGTGCCTCCGTACCTCTGTACTTTTCTTCCACCACTCCTCTGAGTTTTAGACTCTTTTCTAGTTGTAGGATTTTCACTCAGCCAGCCTTCCTGTGGGTGTGAGTGGTGTTCGTGTGTTCTTTTCGTGGTTTTTCTGAAATAGTTGTTCACGGCTGCATTTACGGTGTTTACCTTATGCCACCATCTTGCTGTCTGTTTATTTCTTAACAGTTTAGAAAACAGTATGCCCAAAAGACCAGAATTAAAATAAGGCGTGAGAAGTAGTTAAAATGAGGGGCTCATGTTCAATGGCTGCTTTGGAGCCCAGACTTTGTGTTTGGTCTCCTCTCTCAGTTTAACAGTAAAAGTGTAATGACATAGAAGCAGGCAAGTGCCCAAGGAGGACACAAATACAGCCCTGTAGGAGTTCAGGTGTCAAGAACCTCCTGACCAGCTTCTTCTTTCCAGAACAGACACAATTGAGTTAGGTGTTGAACAATAACTAGGATCTCTATGGATGGTTATGGGCGAAATGAATAGGAACATTGTAAGCAGAAAAAAGACTTCATGGTGGAAGAGTCCCGGGGTCCTGAAACAGTGAGTTACTGAAATCAAATGGACCAGGGAGGAACCAATAGATTATTCCAGGGAGAAAATACACTTAAATTTATGAAAGCAATCAGCAGGTAAAGTTTAACAAAATTCCCAGCATACATGGGGCCTTCAAAAGAACTCAGTGATGGCCCATGGGGCAGAAGAGTTCTATTCTGTCTGCTGGGATGTCCTGGTTTACACCCACTCTTGTGGCATCCCATTCAGTTAACACATTCTTCTACTCTCAAGAGGGTCCTCACATGAGCAATAAATTACATGACTACCCTGTATCTGGCATATTGACAAAGTCAACAGGTAGCACCTAACATTTAGGCACTGAAGAAGTAGTGTTTTTATTTATTTATTTATTTATTTTTTAGTCCTCACCCAACAATATATTCATTTATTTGAGAGACAGAGGAGAGAGACATTGATTGGTTGCCTCTCATACTAATCCCAACCAGGGACCTAACCTGCAGCCTAGGTATGTGCCCTGACTGGGAGTAAAACCTGCAACCTTTTGGGTGTATGGGATGACACTCCAAACAACTGAGCCACTTGGCTGGGGCAAGAGCTCACGTTTTTAAAAGCCTATATCACAGTGCTAGCTGAACATGGTAAAAAAGATGCAGTCTTGAACACAGGTGTCTGGATGCAACCATAGTTAGTTTTGAAAACCAGAGTTAGTTCTCCTTCCTTCACTATATTTGGTCTGAGCCAAATTCATACAAAATCATCTCAGCTAGTATCTATCACAAAAACATAAGGAAAACCCAGCACTTTGATAAAAAGGCATTTCCCATCTTTTGGCAGCCAATGATGGCAAAGCAAAAGCCACAGGTTTAAATCACACACTGACACAAGCTGATAATGCTAATTTTTATCCAAGAAATTTTTGAGTTAAAAACAACTGAATTCAAAGAAGTTAATTAAAACCACATTGAGTTGTCAGGGAGTTTAAAAATGAAACACAAAGCACTTTGAAACAATGAAACTCACTAGTTCTGTGGCAGACAAGTTGACCAGTTTGTGCAGAGGAGCCAGCCTGTTTGTATGTAGGCGAAAATCCTTTCAGGAAAGTGGAGTGTCCACAGAGCAGAGCATGAGGAGGTGGAGGCAGTTCTACCCATTCTTTCAGCTAAAACATGGAATTTGTCTAGAGGGCTGCCTCACGGGAGACGGGCAGGCTCTTCCAGTGAAGTTTATTTAGTAGACACCTGTTGTTCTGTTGCTAGGTTTTATTATACTAGAGGCCTGGTGCACAAATTCGTGCATGGGTGGGGGGTCCTGAGGAGAGAGGATACTAGGACATGATACGCCCTCCATACAGGCAGTGGGACACCCTTGCCAGCCGGGGTCCGAATCCGTCCCCCTGACATTTGGACTAGTTTTTTGGAGCCACCTGGTGGCCACTTTTATATTGTTTCTTCCTCGCAGAGCATCTAGGGAGGGCAAGTGGCTGCGGTGCCCGAGGCCAACATCCAGGAAGCTTCCATGCTGTAGAGATCATGCCAGTGGTGCTGGTCTATCAGTGCTCAGCCCATTCTCTGGAGATTGGACCTGCAGAATTACTGAGAGAGTAAGTAGCTGCTGGAGGCCTGGTGGGCCCCCAGGACAGGGCTCAGCTGAACGGTCCACCGTGGAAGCGCACTGACCACCAGGGGGCAGCTCCTGCACTGAGCCTCTACACCATGGTGGTCATTGTGCATCATAGCCACCGGTTGTTCTAGTCGTTCAGTTGCATATATATATATATATATATATATATATATATATATATATATATATATATGAAGTTGAAAGTCCTGCTTGTAATGCATCTGAAACTTTAAGACTTGCCAGACACACTCCCCTGTAAACTGGACTGTGTGGAGCAGCATGCTGTGATTTGCTGGACAACCAGCTTGTGTGTTCTGCCATTCCCTGATGCACATGGCAGGCTCTGAGCATTGCAGACAGGAAACCTGCTTTTTCTCTAGCTCTTTTCTGAGTTTCTGTGGCTTGTTTATTAAAAAATAGATGAATAATGATAAAAATAGATTAATAAGGTAATTCCAAAATGATGGTGGAACAAGTGGATGGATGCTACACTGACATGCTCCCAGAACCAAACTGGAATTACAACTAAAATACAGAAAAACCATCCTGAATAATAGAAGACTAGTTGGAAAGAAAACTGATGACCAAGAGGAAAGTGAATACCACATAGAGACTGGTAAGAAGTAAGGCGATGTGAAAAGGCTAGCAGGCTCCCACAGACAGAAGCTAAAGTTCTGTAGGGATATCTCAGCTGTGAGGGGTCCCCACTGAGAACTCCAGGACCTAAACCCCAAGCTGGACTCCCCATACCAGAGCACAAGAACTGAGAAAGGTGCTCACATAACAGGGTTGCTATCTGCCAGGGAGAGTTGGCTGGAAATGCAGGCACCCTCTTCAAGGGCCAATGCACAAAATTTCATGTGTAGCTACTTACCTAGGGCTCTGGCAGAGGGAGGACAGAGTGGACTGAAGCTGTGTGACCTCAGATAGCAGATACCCCAGTTTCCTGTGCTGAGCCATTCCCTCCCTCACGCTGCAGAGGACATATTTCTCCAGAAGACCTTTGCTATCTATTCAGTTTTTGCCCGGGGGAAGGCAGTTGCCCCATCCTATCAGAAAAGCCATTGCCCCAGCCTATGGAGTTCCTGAGGCCTATTAGAATATAATAATCTGCTTGCAGGCAGGAACAAGTAATTTGCCCCACCATGTTGGAAAACCACTTGCCCCACCCTGTAGTCAATAGTCTGAGGCTAATTAAGACTGAATACAATCAGACTTCAGGCAGAGGTGGGTCTCTGGAGGCTTTGAGTCTGCCTGACCTAATTTGGGGCCCAAGGATAGGAAAAGCAGACCTTGATGTATATCTTGGTCCTTTCCAAAAGCACCCCACCCCACCCCAACAGAGGGAGCCACAAGCTGTGGATTACTTGATAGCTCCAAATAGGGCATACAAGGCCAATCAGAAACAACTTCTGGCACTGTTCTTCACTAGAGATTGGGAGGTGTACCGGATCTACTTACTAGTAATACATAGACACAAACCCAACAGGAAGCCAAAATAGGGAGACAAAAAAACAAGCCCCAAATGAAAAAAACAAGAGAATTTTCCAGAAGAAGAGTTAACTAAAATGGAGATAAGAAATTTATTAGACACATATTTCAGAATAATGATGTTGAGGATGCTCAACAGCATGAGAAAATAGAAAGTAACTGAAGAATGACAGAGCATTAATAAAGAACACAGTGGAAGGAATACACAGCAGATTAGGGAAGGTCAAATATCAGATGTGTAAATTAAAAGATAGGGTAGCAAAAAACACTCAATCAGAGAATGAAAAAGAAAAGACAATTTCAAAATAGGATAGGAAGAGAGACAAAATGGTGGCTGAATAGGCAGCTGTGTCCTGTACCTTCTAATGGAGCAAAGAGAAGAAACAACTAAATCAAATAACATCCACCTGGAATTGGTGAATTAAACACAGCTGGTGAGACAATCTGTAGCCAGAAAGGACAGAGGATCTGGTGAACAGTAGGATCAGGGATCTGGGCTGGAGAGAGAGACAACCATCTACCATGATAAAAGGGTCAGAAGGAAACTGTGCTGCACCTGTTGTGCATAAATATCCAATGCAATGCCCAGGTATTGTAATCCCCAAGAACCACGAGGGAGTCCAATTCCAATGTAAGAACAAAAGAACCTTTACTCGAGCGAGTCAACTCGGGGCTCCGTCACAAGCCGGCCATCGCAGTGGCATGGCAGCGAGGAAGACCCTGAGTCTCAGGAGGACGGGGGCTTTATTGGGATGGGAGTTGGTAGGTGGGGTGGTGTGTGATTGGTCGAGGGAAGGATCAGGGTTGGTTGTGCAATGGGGGCGGGATGCAGTCAGACTTGGGTCATTTCCTCTGCATCCCTATTGGTCGGTTGAGAAAAGGGTAGTTGAGCAACGGGGAACTTCGGGAGGTCTACTCCATCACACCAAGTCCATGTCCCTTGGGGATATACATAACACTTGACTGTGAAAGGGGGTCCACAGGGCTGCTAGCAGCTGTGGAATCTAGGTCTAAGTCCACAGCCCCGAAAGTCTGTGTGCAGAAAGGCAGCTTGAAGAACTGCCCTAACCATGCAGTACTGGGGGGTGAGGGAAGAAACACGCAGTGGCACAGCTGTTTTGCTTTTATATTTTCCTTGTGTTTACTCAATAAACCTAGTTCATAAGATCTTTCAATTACAAACACTTACTGAGGCTGTGATGCAGGTTGAGGTACAATTTTGCGGAGGCTGGGAAGAGGCTGTAGAAAAGAGTAGGACAGGGATAGGTGACCAGGAATCCGGGACTAGGACATTCTGGTCTCTCCAACCCAAATCAGCCATTTTTCTCTTGAAGAGCCAACACCTCCTAGCACCAATGGGCAACTAGTGCAGCCATACCCAGCCTCCAGTTCTGCAGAGGAAATAAAGAATCTGAATAGCCCCAGGGAGCTATTGGGGACTAGGTCAAGAGGCCGTTTGGTCCCATAAATTAATACCGCAACACCCGAACCTAATGCCCATGTCAGAAATAGGCACTTGTGTAAATATGACTGAAAGCAAACAAAGTGGGCAGATTGGTCTTGCCTGCCTGAAATCAAGGCTGTGGATACAGACACAGAGGAATGGTGAATCGCTGGGAACTTCAACATGGTGCTGACTACTTAACAGGAAACTGAGAAGTGGCAGACAGAACAGTAGAGAGGGGGTCTTAAACCAGCCCCATTGGGACATTAAAATTCAGCTGAGGGATTCTTGAAATGGTGACGAGGTGAGGGATAGGAAGTGAGTGAGTGAGGGGATGAAAGGAGAGTGTGTGGATGTGTGTGGTGTGTGTGTGAGTGAGGAAGGGACAGTTAAATCCATAAGGAGCAGCAGAGGCTGGTAGAACAGGCTCTCTGGGACAGGGAGAGACTACTACCGAAGCAGGCACTCCTTGGACTGTGGGACAAGGGCACGGAGCCCACGCCATCTTAAAGGGGAGAGCGGCCTCTTCTAGAAACTCATCAGCACCACCAACCAGACAGGGCTTGTACACTGCCTGTGCAACCAGGCAGCCACTCCAGCCAAAATCCTGCTGCCCTACTCACAGACTCACAGACCTGGGGATCTCTACCTCCAAAGGAGCACCGTGCCCGCAGCAGTAAGTGCAGCCTCCTCCTCCCCAGTGGCAGACCTCCAACCTCACATTCACACGTCTCCAGCAGGTGCTCACTACTCCATAGACTTCTCTTAGGAGTTACTGTGAGCCCCAGCTGGGTGTGATCTTGTATAGACACAGGTGCACTGCCCCCCAGTAGAAATTCTGAATTCCCACAGCCTGAATAACAGCCCACACATACCCAGCTGCACAACTTCAGCACCAGGGACCCTCAAAGTGTGTCAGAGCTCAGCGCTGGCAAAAGCCCACAGTTGCTCACTCCCCGTGAGCCCATCTGTCCACAAGGCACCTTGGGAAGCCTCAGTGAGCCTCTGCTGCATCTGATCTTGGATAAATAAGGATGTACTCCCCTGGGCAGTAGAAATTCTGAATTCACCCATCCTGAATACCTGCCCAAACACACCTCTATTAAGCCTGCAAGGGACCTTCAGAGTACTTCAGTGCGCCTGTGCTAGCAAACTCACTACGGGTGCTCCTGTGTGCCACCACTGGGAATGCGCGCCTATCCACCACAGGCAAAATCTGAGTTTCCCCACCCCACAGCTACAGAACTCTGGACACTACTGTTGCATGCTTTTCCAGCGTGCAGGTCTCCCAAGACCACTGATCCACAGGCAGCCCTGGTGCCCTGCTGTGAGCCCCACTGGACGTGCACTTAAACAAATAGGGATGCACTGCTGGGCTGTAGAAATGCTGAATTCCCTCTTCTGGGATACCTGCCCACAGACACTGTAATCCAATGGCTTCAGAGCCAGGGTCTTTCAGAGTGTGTCAGTACACCCTGCTGGCAAACACACTGCAGGTGCCCCTGTGAACTGCTGCTGGGATCGCATGTATCCAACCATGGAGGAAGCAAAAGCTGAGTCTGCCCACCCCACAGCTATAGAATCTGGACACCACAGTTACACCTTTCCAGAATGCAGGCCTCCTGAGCCCCACCACCCCAACAGACAGTTCCTGGGTGCCATTGTGAGTCCCCGCTGGGCACGTGTGATTTCAACCAAGGGCACAAGACAGCAAAAATTGGGACACCCCCTCCATGGCTGCTGACTTCTAGACACCTCAGTTGTACCTTTCCGGCTCACAGACCTACATCAAGAGAACCCAAATAGCTCAAGTAAGGAGCTACACTAGACTACCAAACCCAGGAGACCTGAGAGGTCACACCAGTAGCACCATACCCAAAAGAAACTGGGTAGCAAAGCAATCAGAGCTATAATTAAAACATTACAGCAAAACATGGGAAAACAAAAAAGCATTCCACAAAGGAAAGAAAAAGAGAAATCACCAGAAAAGGAGTTAAATGAAATTGAGGCTACTAACTTATCAGAGAAAGAATTCAGAGTAATGGTTGTAAGGATGCTCAAATGGCTGGATGACAAATACATACAACTCAATGAGAATTATAAAGAGCTGAATGAAAATGTCACTAACATGAAAAGGAACCAAGAAAAAATGAAGAACGGCATAGCTTCAATAAATAACACAATGGAAGGCCTAAATAGCAGACTAGAAGAGGCTGAAGATCGCATCAGTGAATTAGAAGACAAGGTAGGAAAAAACACACAAACACAGGAGAAACTGGAAAAAAAACACTTAAAAATCAAGAGGAGAGCCTAAGGGAGCTTTGGGATGACACAAAACAAAACAACATTTGCTTAATAGAGGTACCAGAAGGAGAGGAAGAGAAGCAAGGAATAGAAAACTTGTTTGAAGAAATAATGACAGAAAACTTCCCTGACACTGGCAAGAAAAAAACTACATAAGTCCAAGAAGCACATAGAGTTCCAAACAAGATGAACCCCAAAGACCAACACCAAGACATATCATAATTAAATTGGCAAGCACCAACGACAAAGTAAGAATCTTAAGGGCTGCCAGAGGGAGACAGAAAGTTACCTACAAGAGATCCATTAAAATATCAGCTGACTTCTCAACAGAAACACACCAGGCAAGAAGGGAATGGAATGAAATATACAAAGTGATGCACAGCAAGGGAATGAATTCAAGAATACTATACCCAGCAAGGCTATCATTCAAAATTGAAGGTGGAATCAGAAGCTTCACAGACAAAAAAGGGCTAAGAGAGTTTATTACTACCAATCCAGCAATGCAAGAAATGCTAAAGTGACTGCTTTAAAAAGAAGAAATAGAAAGACAAGAAGGAACACAAACATATATATAAATAAAAATGTAAATGTTTGTTTGTTCAAAATCTTAAATCTCCAAAAGTTCTTCACCTATTGTTTTGAAATTTTGACACAATGTTGCATTCAAATATGCATGTGTCTTTATATAACTACTATTATATAGATGCCACACCTGTGGGGTTTTTTTTTTCAAAAAGAAACATGCTCTTTTTGAAAAACAGCTCCATCTGTTAGACATAAAAGCAATGCATGCTATACTAAATGTTTTGTGATTCCATTTCAATGTTTCTGATTTATGATCCATGCAATTTAGTGACGTCAAAGGAAGAATTGGTTGAAAAGCTATTTCCCAATATTCAAATCAAGGATAAGAATCACAATTAGCTGAGTAAATGAGCTATTCTTGCAGTCAAGAACAAATACGTCTACGAACTTAACAATATTATTCAGTCTAACATTCAAAGCGAGGCAGTCACATACAAGTCCATTGACACTGTTGTGGAAACAAATGAAGTGGTTAATTATCCAACAGAATTTTGGAATTCACTTGTTCTGCCAGGGATGCTACTGCACGTACTGCAATTGAAAATCAGTGTGCCAATTATCATGTTGCGAAATATCAACCAGCCAAAGCTTTTCAACAGCACGTGGCTTACAGTAAAAAAATTAATGAGCAACGTCGTAGAAGCAACAATCTTGACAGGACCTTTCAAAGGCAGAGATGTCCTTATTCCTCACATTCCTATGACTCCAACGGATATGCCATTTCAATTTAAGAGATTCCAATTCCCAATTCGATTGGAGTTAGCAATCACCATCAATAAAGCTCAGGGCTAATTTCTAGAATTGTGCGGTTTAGATCTAGACACAGAGTGCTTCTCACATGGACAATTATATGTTGTGTGTTCTAGAGTCAGCAAACCAGACAATCTCTATATCTGCACAAACAATAGAACAACAAAAAATATTGTATACCCACAAGCATTGTGCAATTAAACATATTAGAAACGTGTGCTTTCTCTTTTCTTTCTTTTCCATTTAACCAGACTGAGCCACAGCAATGCATGGCCAGGTACAGCTAGTTAAGAATAAAAATGACTACAAACAAGTACTTTTCAATAATAACATTAAATGTAAACGGATTGAATGCTCTAATCAAAAGACACAGGCTAGCTGAATGGATAACAAAACATGACCCATATATTTGCTGTTTGCAAGAGACCCACACAGACTGAGAGTGAAGGGATGGAAAAAACTTTTTCAGGCAAATGGAAATGAGAAAAAAGCTGGGGTTGCAATATTTACATCTGACAAAATAGACCTCAAACTAAAGGCCATAACAAGAAATAAGGAAGGCCACTACATAATACTAAAGGAAGCAACTCGACAAGAAGTTATAACTCTGGTAAACATATATGGACCCAATACAGGAGAACCCAAATACATAAACCTACTTCTGGATAATATCAAGGGAGAGATCAATAGCAATACAGTCATAGTAGGGGACTTTAATACCCCACTGACACCTCTGGATAAATCCTCTAAGCAAAAAATCAGCAAAGAAACAGCAATCCTAAATGACTCACTAGATCAGATGAACTTAATTGACATCTTCAGAATATTTCGCCCCAAAGCTATAGAATATACATTCTTCTCCAGTGCACATGGGACATTTTCAAAGATAGACCATAAATATATTAGGACACAGGCAAAGTCTCTTCAAATTCAAGAGACTAGAAATCATAACAAGCATCTTCTCAGATTACAATGGCATAAAACTAGAAATCAACTATAATAAAAACATTGAAAAAATCAAACACTTGGAGGCTAAATAGCATGATGTTAAACAATGACTGGGTTACCAGAAAGATCAAAGAAGAAATAAAAAGCATCCTGGAAACAAATGACTATGAAAACATAACAATCCAAAATCTATGGGACACAATGAAAACAGTCCTGAGAGGGAAGTTCATAGATCTACAGGCCTACCTCAAAAAACAAAACAAAACAAGAAAAAGTGGTAAGAAAAGATCTAACCCTACAACTCAAAGAGTTAGAAAGAGAGAAACAACAAAAAGTCCACAGAATCCAGAAGGAAGGAAATAATAAAGATCAGAGCAGAAATAAATGACATAGAGACCAAAAAAAA
>PVJC01053515.1:0-10803 GCA_004026665.1 Murina feae | reverse complement strand
GGGGGATGTCCACCTGCTGGTGTGCCTGGCCAGCCTGGGTGAAGGGCTGATGGCTGTTTGCAGGTTGGCCAAGCCCCCAAGTGGGAACCCTCACCCCATGGGGGTGTGTCCAGCCTGGGTGAGGGCTGAGGGCCATTTTCAGGCTACCCACAGTCCCTTCAGGGTTTGGGTTCCTACTGGGGTGCCTGGCCAGCCTGGGTGAGGGGCTGAGGGCTGTTTTCAGGCTGCCCACAGCTCCCATTGACCCAACATCCCAGTGAGGCTAGCTGGAATCAGATTTCTGGGGTTTATTTTCTATAATTGACACTTTGTTGCCTTGAGCCCAGGCCTAGGCAGGCAATGAAGCCTCCTGTTTGCTCTAGCTCCGTGGCTGCCAGCCACCATCTTGGCTGGGTTAATTTGCATACAGCCACTCTGATCGGCTGGTGGGCGTGGCTTGGCTGGTGTGGCTTGGGTATCTCTGAGTGATGGTTAATTAGCATATTACTCTTTTATTAGATTAGATATATGCTGTCAGCCACTTATAAACCTCTTTCTCTCTCCTTTTATTGTCATCATGAGAAAGTATGACTTTAAGCAAGACCCTGAAGTTGAAGAGGCTGTGTACCAACTTAGGAAAATCAGTTGGCAAAAGACAACTCTTCATTAGATAGATTAATGAATGCCTGTCAATAAATACCTAGTTCAGTATTATATTTTCATTGGCATACAGTGCATACTTCAAGCTAACATCTATTAAAAAACAGTCAATGAGTAATTTTGACCGGGATCTTCTAGAATAGTTTTCTAACAGAATATCTTTTTAAAACATTGCTAAGTGTGCGTCTAAACTCAGGAAAGATCGGGTGACTCCAGGATTTAACTTGAGAAGAGAAAGCAACAAAAGGCCTAGGGTGCTCCTGAGGAAACATTGGTGTGATTCCTGTTTCCTCCTATCATTGACTATTTCAGGTTCAGTTTTGTTTAAAAACAATCCTGCAAAATATTGGCATAAAAAATAGCAGTGCAAGCACTTAGCTCCTTTGCAGAGGACCTGCTGGATCCCTGGTGGGTCATCTCATCACCACTGGAAATAGAGAACCTCTCAACCGAGTCTCTGCTAAGAATTGAGGGGCAGTGGGATAAACATTTATTCACATCAAATGGCTGGAGTGTATTTAAGTCTTTATTTACGAGACTTAAAAACTGGTGCTGAGAAATGGTTTTAACTTTTAGACAGGTGGAGATTAGGCCTACCGTGTGCCCACATAAAAGTGGGAGACCAACCCTGCCAGTTTACTCGTGGTTAGAGCTGACTAAAGGGTCGTGGGTTTGAGTCCAGTCAAGGGCAGGTACCTCAGTTTCGGGCTCAGTTCCTGGTCCCGCTGCTACCAATTGATGTGTCTCTCTCACATCCTAGTTTCTTTCTTTTTGTCTCTTCCCCTTCCCTTCCACTCTGTCTATAAATCAATGGAAAAAATATCCTTAGGTGAGGATTAACAACAACAAAAAGCTAGAGAACAGATTAGACTCCATCTAAAAAGAAGATTCTTCCTATCTTGGCCCATGGATTGCCTCAGGGCCTTCCTGAGGGCAAGACCAAAATGCCCCACAACAGGTGTACTTGTGCTCTGTCATACTGACAAGGGACAAACATCCCAATTTCAAAACCATGCTTTCTCGTAACAAAAACTTTTACCCTAAAATAATTGTGAAGCAGTTGTAAAGCAACACAAAACTCAGACCTTTTCTGAGTGATAAAATGAATTCTCTCTATATACTGTAGAATGTTATTTACTATTTTGTATCTATTATATATGTTGACGTACCTTCTTACATTGAAAAAAGGTGAAGATTCATATAGTAAAAATTAAGAAGTACAACTGCAGGTATAAATAGCAGCTGACTTTCAGAAAGACTATGATTAAATTTGCTGCTCATTTAGAAGGACCCATTGCCTCAAAACATGCAGGTTGGATTTTGGATTTTTATTTTATTTTAGATCAGGAAATAGAAGTATTCAAAAGTTATTTTCTTCCTTAATCTTATTTATGCTGTTTAAATCTCTACATCAGAGGCTTTTAAATCAATTACTAGATACATATTTTTAAAAATTGCATCTTATAATTCAGGACTGCTACAAGAATGAAGTATTACTTAGGTAATTACTCCAAGAGAGGAAAGAAAAAGTGCAAATTATTATTATTTTAATCTTTATTGTTGAGATTATTACAGATATCCCTCTTTCCCCCCCCCTCCAATAGCTCCCCTCCACCAAGTTCCCAGCCCACCCCAGGCCCTTGCCACCCTATTGTTTATATCTGTAGGTGCTGCATACATGCATATAAGATCTTTGTCTAATCTCTTCACGCACCCCCCACACCCTCTGAGAATCATCAGTCTGTTCTATTTCCATGCCCCTAATTCTATTCCATTCACATTCACCAGTTTATTCTGTTCATCAGATTTTTATTCATTTGATTTTTAGATTCACTTGTTGATAGGTATGTATTTGTTGTCACTTTGTTATTCATATTTTTTATCTTTACCTTTTTCTTCTTCTTTCTCTTCTTAAAGAATACCCTTTAGCATTTCATATAATACTGGTTGGGTAGTGATGAACTCATTTAGCTTTTTCTTGTCTGTGAAGCTCTTTATCTGACCTTTAATTCTAAATGATAGCTTTGCTGGGTAGAGTATTCTTGGTTGCAAGCTCTTGCTATTCATCACTTTGAATATTTATTTCCACTCCCTTCTGGTCTGAATAGTTTCTGTTGATAAATCAGAGGACAGGACAGTCGTATGGGTACTGCCTTGTAAGTAACTTGCTGCTTTTAAGATTCTCTTTTTGTCTTTTGCTCTTGGCATTTTAATTATGATGTGTCTTAGTGTGGATTCCTGCTGTTTGGGGTTCTCTGTGCTTCCTGGAATTGTAAGTCTATTTCTTTCATCAGGTAGGGGAAGTTTTCTGTCATTTTTCTTCAAATAGATTTTCAATATTTTGCTCTCTCTCTTCTTCTGGCACCCCCATAATTTGGATGTTGATATACTTGAAGTTGTTCCAAATGCTCCTTACACTATCTTCATATTTTTGGATTCTTTTTTCTTTTTGCTCTTCTGGTTGGGTATTTTTTGATTCCTCATATTTCAACCCATTGACTCGATTATTGGGATCCTCTAGTTTACTGTTGAATCCCTGTCTATTATTCTTTATTTCAGTCAGTGTATGCTTAATTTCTGACGGGTCCTTTTCCATTTTTATGGCACTCTCACTAAGATCCTTGAAAGTCTCACTAAGTTCCTTGGATGTTTCTAGAAGATTCTTGAGTAACTTTATAACTGTGGTTTTGGACTCTATATCCAGTAGTTTGCTTTCTTCCATTTCTTTCATTTGTAACATGTTTCTTTGTCTCCTCATTTTGGCTGCTTCCCCTGTGTTTATTTTTATGTATTGGGTAGAGCTGCTTAGTCTCCTTGAGTTGATAGAGTGGCCTTGCGTAGTAGGTGTCCTACAGGGCCCAGTGGCTCAGCCTCCCCAATCACGTGAGGTGGACACTCTAGGTACACCCCTTTGTGGGCTGTGTGCATAGACTTGTTGTCGTTGAGTCTTGATTGCTATCAGTGTCATTGGGAGGAATTGACCTCCAGGCCAATTGGCTATGGGGACCAGCTGCGACTATAGTAGGAGAGCTGCTGTGCAGAAGACACTCTTACAGAGAAGGACTTGCTTCACTGGGGCTTTGGTGCTCACTGAGTCTGCCCCATGAATGTGTCACTTATGGATGTGAAGAGTAGTAATCTGGTATGGTCTCACACTGACCACTGGATCCACTGGCTCTTGGGTCTCCAGGGAAGTGCAGTCAGACACTGCCTGGGGCCACCCAGCAGGAGCTCCAGAGAGATCTGCAGATTCCTCCTCTTTGCATTGGGTTTGGAAGTGCTCAGATGTGGCCCAGCTGTGAAGCAAGGCAGGCTGGTGCTGGTGCTAGCTTTGGGCCTTTTATTGATAGCTTTGGGGCTCCCTGACCCAGCTGCAGTTTGTTTGACAAGTTTTAGGCTGAGAAGGAGAGGCCACTCATATTCAAAAGCTGCTGTGCACAGCTTGGGTGGGATTGTAAATTGGGTGGGCAAGGGTCCTAAGGCAAAGTGAATGGAAATGTCTACCAGTCAGCCCCACACCCAGGAGGTCCCAGCACAGGAACAATGACCACTGTGAGCACCTCTGTCTAGAAGAAAGCTTCTACTGCATTCCTGCCCAGATGCCAAACAGTCCAGTTTCTTCCCATATCTGTCTGGGTCCCCCAGAGTCTTGCCAGGCACTGGAGCTCAGAGAAAATGGTAGCTTGCAAATTCCGTTCATGGTGCTGGCCTTTTAAGAGGAACAGTTGGATCTCTAGCAGCCTATGTGTCACTCAGCCCCAATCTGCACTTGTTTTACAGTCCATAGTTCTTACTGTTCATAGGCACTTCTTCCCCAGCTCTGGAACCCTCGGCTGGAGGTCTGGTGTGGGCCTGGGACTCCTTGCACCTCCAGGAGGCCTCCAAAGAGGTGATCTCCCTCCCGATTAAAAAAGCAGCACACCTGGGTGCCAGACCAGCCTATTCCTTACCCCCACATCTCCTTCTTTTCCTGTCTAGTTGTAGTACTTCCACTCAGCCAGCTTCCCCATGGTCTGGATGACAGTTGTTCTGTATTTTAGTGTTGATGTGGTTGTGGGAGGCAGCAAGTACAGGTGTTTACCTATGCCGCCATCTTGGTTCCTTGCAAATTATTTTATGCTTATAAATAATTCATATTTAAAAAGGAAGACCAGAGCTTTCCTGTTAATTTTTTTAAATAACTAAAATAATAAAAGTAATAGGCATATTTTTATAGCTCCTTTTAGTGTATCAATCAATGGGAAAAGACACACTGAAATTGAGATTCAGTTCTAATGAAATTAATTGATACCAATAGCTCTGCTATGAGGAACTTAAGGGGGCTGTGGAAATGCTTACATGAGATCTTCTATTTTTATTTTGCTTTCTAATGTTTTTATTGATTTGAGAGAGAGAGAGAGAAATATCAATTGGTTGCTTCCCTCACACCTAATCAGGGACTGACCCTGCAATCAGTGCTTGTGCCCTTGTGCCCTGACTGGGAATTGAACTGGCAACTTTTCAGTGCACATTACGATACGCAACCAACTGAGCTGCACCAGCCAGGGTGGAATCTTCTAGTTTTAGTGTTTCTTTTAAAAAGAGTCAAATGCCATAGCTAGTTTTGTTTAGTGGATAGAATATTGGCCTGTGGAATTGAAGGGTCTCAGGTTCAATTCTGGCCAAGGGCACATGCCTGGGTTGCGGGCTTGATCCCCAGTAGGGGGCATGCAGGAGGTAGCGATCAACGATTCTCTCTCATCCTTAATGTTTCTATCTCTCCCTTCCTCTCTGAAATAAATAAAGAAATATATTTTAAAAATTTAAAATAAGAGCCAAATATTGTCCAAGAGTAGCAATAATTCACTTTATCAGCGTCAGAAGTAAAATAGTTGTTTTTTAGAGTCAGAATCAGAACTGGAGCCTTGTAAAATATCTTTCAACTGCTTATCAAAGCCATCCTGAGTTCAAGCAATCCCAAGTGTCTTTCAAAACAAAATCCTTCTCATCCCAGATCAGTATTAAACATTTCTTGTTATTGGAAATGCAGCCAGATTATAGGAACATCACTTAGTGACCACTTGATAAACAGAAAACTCTGCCACTAAATTAGAAAACAAAAACAAAATCTTTATCTCAAGGTCCAGACATTCAACAATTCAGTCTCATTTCATGAATATCTCCAAGATGTTCCAGACACAGGAAATTGGCTGCGTGGTTTAAATCCCTGAGAGAATTTCTAGGAAAAAAAGAAAAAAAAAGAAAAATATTCTGTAGCTCTACCCAGGGCTGGCTCTATGGGCTTGGGATTGGCACAGTTGCCTAGGGTTCCACAGTCAGGTCTCACAATTGTGGGTTAATCTCCGTCCTGGAATTGTGAACAGTTTTCTCCAAATTGGAATTTTATGAAATCCCGTGGGACAATGGAACCTCAGCTGAAGGCTTGGAGTCTCAGCTCACATAGTCCAGCTCCCACCAGTCAGGTTCTAAGTCACATGTTCCGGGACACTGGTCCCTGGGCTCACCAGCTGGCCCCTTCCTGGCTTCCTAGGGTCTACCTGGGTGCTGATGCGGGCAAGGGACCACAATGTTTTGGCCAGAGCATGGCGGAAGCTGTCCCCACCCTGGGCTGGCAGCAGTGTGGCTCATCCAAGGTGACTGACGGGGCCAGGCTTCTGCCCTCCCTTGTTCCAGGTGCCTATGGGTCCCCAGTGGAAGCTGCTGTACCTTGGACAAAGCAGCAAGTCTGTGGGCAGGGGAGATGCCTTCGCTTCCTTGCCCCTCAGCTTAGGCAAAGGCATGCTGGTTTGATGCTGAGATGCAGTGGGATGAGGAGAGCTGGGGAGGAAGCGGGACCCAAGCTAACCAGGTAGAGGGTAGGAGGGACCTGTGAGGGTCTGCCTGTACTCTGCAGGTGTCCTGGTACCTGAGGCAGCATGACATCAAAGAGCAAATAAAAACCACCTGAATGGGGAGAGAGAGACCCTTAGGAACAATGACTTTGTAAGTAACTTAGCATTTCCCAGAAATGGGATATCTTTAGTAATGCACACGATTCTGTTATTGACTGACAACTTCTTCAGTAGGATCAGCAGATGGCGTTTAAAACAAAATTCTGCTTATGAAAGGAACACTTTGCTTTAGATTGATCACCTAGGCCATTTAGTCTCTGCTCTCCACTCACATCCATTCCCCGCCCTTCTCTGCTCTGCACCTCATTCTGGGAGGCTGCCCTCTATGGAGACATCACCTGGGTCTATCCGCTGGTGTCTAGGCAGGCCCAGCGCTGCTAGGGTATGTGAGTGGGGCCCCAGAGCAGAAAGAATTTGGGGTGCTTGCTTTCCCCACCCCTCACCCACCCCCATGCTTCTTGCTGAGCTGCAGTTTGGACAGAGGCTCCTTCCTTGGCTCCCGATTTTGCAGCTGTGCCTCTCAGCCACCCTCCCTCTCTCACAATTGCTGTCCCTCCTCTTGCCAAATCAGGCTGCTCTGGGGCCCTCACACTGTTGCCAGTTCCTGGGTGTCATTGTCCCTAGTTATCCTGAACTCTGCTCACCACTCTGTGCACTGTCCCTGCCCCAGCTGTCTGCCTCTGTTTCTGCTTACACTCTGATGCAGGGGTCCTCAAACTACGGCCCGCGGGCCACATGCGGCCCGCCGAGGACATTTATCCGGCCCGCCAGGTGTTTTTGCCACCTTGTTTTTTTACTTCAAAATAAGATATGTGCAGTGTGCGTAGGAATTTGTTCATAGTTTTTTTTAAAACTATAGTCTGGCCCTCCAATGATCTGAGGGACAGTGAACTGGCCCCCTGTTTAAAAAGTTTGAGGATCCCTGCCCGGGAGTCTGATGGATAGGAAGCCTCTTCTCCCTGGCAGGCGAGTGGATGGAATGCAGGTTTGCAGCTTGGGGGAGTTTCACTGGAGTGTACACTGCAGAACTATGCTGTCGTTTTTATTTTCCGGGTAATCCCTAAGCACACGCTGGTGGCCTGGCAACCTGCTAACTTGGCGAGGCTGGAGGACAGTTCTGGGAATCCTTGTCTTTGTGTATTTCTAGTTAGGGCAAGCCACAGAGACATTCAAGGGGGGCAGTGAAGTAGCAGTCCTGTTACTCTTATGTTTGGGAGGTCTGTGGAGAGGCACAGGTATGGTGGTGGCTCAGGCATGAGGTTACTTCCTTGCTGCCCTCCTCCTCAGGGTGAGCAGCACCTGGTTGGGCATCTACTTCACCACCCCACATGCTCCTTTCCCTTCTGATGCCTAGGCCAGGTGTGTTTAGGTCTAAGATGAAAAGTGCCAGCTTCCCCTGCAGGATGCAGCATCACCAAGTTGCAAGTGTTGAGAGATTCACCAGGCTCCAGTCTGCCTTTGGGGACTGCTGCTCATGCTCAGGCATCCCAGATCCCTCTTCACCGTCTTTTCTTCCTGCCTGTGGCCCTGCAGACCAAACACCAGAAAGGTGACAGCCTTCCAGAGGCGGCCTAACCGGTTCCCATGGCTGGGCAGGGTCAACCCTTATACTACTACTTGTATAATAAGCAATGTGTATAGTAGTTTATGTGTCTAGTAAAACCCTCAGGAAGTTATACCACCATTCTTTCATCTTCCCACTAAAGGTCTGGTGCATGAAATTCCTGCACGGGATGGGGGGGGTGTCCCTCAGCTTGGCCTGCACTCTCTTGTAACCCAGGACCCCTTGGGGGATATCTAACTGCTGGGATTGGGCCTATACTGGCAGTTGGACATCCCTCTCCCAATCTGGGACTGCTAGCTCCTAACTACTGGCCTGCCTGCCTGCCTCATCACCCCTAACCCCTCTTCCAGCCTGATTGCCCCTAACCACTTGCCTGCCTGCCTGATCACCCCTAACCACCTCTGCCTTGGCCCCTGCCACTGCAGCTTCATCTGTAAGGACATCTGGAATGACATCTGGAAGGTTGTTCAGCTGCCCAGTCTAATTAGCATATTACACTTTTATTATTATAGATATGTACATGTGAAAATGCTTTGTCTTTCTTCCTTACTAATGCTGTTTCAACTATAGTTCCAGAGCCTCATTAGCTTCTAAAATATTTTACAGATAACACTGAAATCATATTCTCTTTGAGAACATAATTAACTAATTAACATCAATCTGGATGCCTGCTTTGAAGCCATTAACATCTTCACAGAGACTAAGATTCAGAAGTTAAACTAAAATTCGAATGAGCTACTTTTATTTCTCAAACTATTGTATGATAGTTATTAGGTTTTGTAAAAATATTCTAAAAGTCATTAACTTATAAATTTTAAATGACCTGTGAATTTCGTTTATCCATAATAATCCCTTTCTATTCCTTTTCTCTTAGGCTTATAAATGTCTAAACTGGTCAGAAAATGTATTTATTCTTTTTTTAAACTACTCTGAGTAAGCAATTTCTTTCATCCCAGTGTTTTATCAATGGAAGGTAAAGACCTTTTGTCATTGGCCCAATGCAAATCCCTCCATGTGAGCTCATTTCTGATTGTGACATCTGAACTCTTTATGTCACCCATTCCTCTGAGTGAAACAAAGGCCTTAATTAGTCTTTTTTTTTTTTTTTTTTTTTTAAGACTGGAAGTGTCTACATTCTTATTTTCTTTCTTACTTTGAAATTTTTTGTTCAAAGTTAAGACTAATACATAAGTATATTGATTGTCTCATATCCATATCTGATAGAAAACATGACATGATATTAGGTAATAACTTTCAGAACAAATTATGTCAGGACTTTCTTTTTTATGAATGCTTTCACTTTTATGGATTGTATAATATTGCAGATTATATTGAATATTTATATTAGAAAAGGGAAAAAGTTTATTCTTATAAAGATAAGAGTCATAAACATCACCAGCATATCTAAGAATCTCAAGACATTTTATTTCAAAAGGAATAGAAAGGGAGGAATGTAGCATTTTAATTTTTCAGTTTGTTAAGTTAACACCATATTGAGTTATTGACTATAACACAGTAACTATTTAGAAGACGATTATACTTTAAAAATCCTTTTATATTCTCCAGCCTGAAAAATATTATTTAATGTAATTAGTAAAATGAGACTTTCTCTACTATGTGAACTCCCTCTTACGGGATAAGTAAGAACATGCACGCTAATAAGTGCATTGTTTCATTTAATTAAATGACATTCCCAATGGAACTCATCAATCTGAAGAGGATAATGGACTTGGGTAACGTCACAGCCTTATGATTTTCTTCTAATTTTAAGAACTATTTTCTAAATCAAATACATATATTGGTAAGATGTTCATTTTAGTTTAAAAATGTTTATTTTAAAAGTAATTGGAGGAGAAACAAGATGGCGGCATAGGGTAGACACCGTAAATGCAGCCATGAACAACTATTTCAGAAAAACCTCGAAAAGAATACACGGACACCACTTGCACCCACAGGAAGGCTGGCTGAGTGAAAATCCTACAACTAAAGAAGAGTCTGAGACTTAGAGGAGCAGCGGAAGCAAAGTACAGAGGTACGGAGGCGTGCGCACGGGCTCGGGGAAGGGCTGGTACCGGAGGTCGCGGTTCTTTTCCAAAACGGAGAGAGCCACAAGCTCCCAGCGGCTCTGAACTCCAGTTCCAGGCGAGTTTCTGAGGTCCCACAGATACCCAGAGAAGGGGGACTGACTAGCACCGGGAGGAAATCCAAAACGGGTTTCTCTCAGTGTTGCTTGCAGCAATTATCGTGGGACACAGAGACCTGGGGTCTCTCAGCGCAGCGCTGAAAAGTGCCATAGCTATTTGCTCCGCCCCCCCTGGCAAACTCCCTGAGGCCCCGCCCCTCCCAAGTGCGTCAGAGGCTTCTGCAGCAACACCTCCTTAAGGATACAGGAGCCAGCCCCACCCAGTGGCCAGAGAGGGACTAACCTAAACAAAACAGATCCACAAGGAACACACCCGGGGCAGATGCAGTGAGCATAAAAGCTCCACTGAAACAACTCTTGCCCCATAAAGGGTGTCTCCAGCACAGAAATTCTCCCACTGTAGACACAGCTGACTCTCATAACCAAGTGGCTTAGAGGTTAATCCCTCGCAGTGATCACCTAACTCAGCAAGGGACGCAGCCAAAATGCGGAGACAAAGACAAATGACAGAAATGGAGGAAAGAAAACGACAGGATATAGAGTTCAAAACCACGGTTATTAGGTTT
>PVJC01053514.1:0-10802 GCA_004026665.1 Murina feae | reverse complement strand
GCTGCTCTGCCTCTGTAAAAAGGGACACTTTTTAAAAATCATCGGTAAATAAAAAAGAGGGGGAATGTCACAGTAGACATATTTGAGCTTTTTATGAATTCTTCTACTGTACCTAAGCCCTTCACTCTCTTATTACACAGCCTACTCCTCCAGTTTCATCTTCAAAATTTACCACTTCTCCCTACTTTTTCATAATCCCAACATACTCTAGACTCCAGTCATACTGAAATTTTCAACATTCCTCAGATAAACTAAGCCTTTACAGAAATGTATACACATGCTGTTCCCCCTGCTCAGAACATCTTTATTCCTCTTATCTTGCCAGTAAATTCCTACTCTCCTTTAAGACTCTACACAACGATTGCATGCTGTGGGAAACTTCTCCTGACCACCTCAGCTAGAATTAATAGCCATCTCCTTTGGATTCTCATAGCATTTTAAAAATATCCTTATTATTAAAGTACTATATTTATCATGAACTAGGATATACTCTGGAGACATACTGCATGTGTTTGAGTCCTGACTGCTACTTATGAGGTATATGGTGTTGAACCAATTACTTCACTTCCTTCTGCCCCAGTTTCCTCACCTATAAAGTGGAATAAATGAGGTAATACTTGTAAAGCCTTTAGAAGAGAAACTGTCAAATTGCAAATGTTAATAAATAGTAGACATCATCATCTCTTCTGATGTATCTCTTCTGATGTTGTTACTATATACAGTATATATCTATATCTATATCTATATCTATATCTATATCTATATCTATATCTATATCTATATCTATATCTATATCTGTATTATTATATTACTAGAGACCTGGTGCACAAAAAATTGTGCACTCAGGGGGGTCCCCCAGGCCCGCCTGTGCCCTCTATCAATATGGGACCCCTCAGGAGATGTCCACCTGCTGGCTTACGCCCACTCCCACGCCCACTAAGCAGGCAACCAGATATCCCTCTGGCAGCCTGGGGGTTCTTGGGGGATGTCCACTTGCCAGTGGGGAGCAGGCCTAAGCTGCAGTTAGACATTCTTAGCTCTGCTGAGAAGGCGGGAGAGGCTCCCACCACCACTGCTATGCTGGCAGCTGGCAACCTGGCTTGTGGCTGAGCAGATCTCCCCCATGTGGGAGTGCACTGACCACCAGGGTCAGCTCCTGCATTGAGCATCTGCCCTCTGGTTGTCAGTGTGTGTCACAGTGACCAGTCATTCCCAGTGGTTCTGCTTTTAGGGTCAGTTTGCACATTACCCTTTTATTATATAGGATAGAAGCCTGGTGCATGCACAGGGGCTGGCTGATTTGCCCTGAAAGGTGTCCCGGATCAGGGTGGGGATCCTTCTGGGGTTCCTGGCGAGCCTGGGTGAGGGGCTGAGGGCCATTTTCAAGCTGCCCACATCCCCTTCAGGGAGGGGTGTCTTGCTTGGGTGCCTGGCCAGCCTGGGTGAGGGGCTGAGGGCCATTTTCAGGCTGGTCACATCCTTTTCAGGGTGGGGGTCCCTGCTGGGGTGCCTGGCCAGCCTGGATGAGGTGATGATGGCTGTTTGCAGACTAGTCACAGTCCCTTCAGGGTGGGCATTGCTGCTGGGGTACCTGGCTAGCCTTGGTGAGAGGATGAGGGCAATTTTCAAGCCCCCCATCAGGGACCCTCACCCCATGAGTGGGGCCATCCTGAGTGAGGGGCTGATGGCTGTTTGCAGGCTGGCCACAGGCCCCAGTGACCCAAGCTCCCAGCGAGGTTGGCTGGAAGCAGGTATCTTCTATAATTGAAACTTTGTTGCCATGAGCGGAGACCACAGCCGGCCAAGGCAGGCAGGAAGCTTGGCTTCCTCCATCACTGGGACAACCAAGTCTCCTGCTTGCTCCAGCTTTTTGGCTGCCTGCCGCCATCTTGGTTGGGTTAATTTGCATATAGTCACTCTGATTGGCTGGTGGGAGTGGCTTGCTGTGTAGTGGAGTGGCACCAATTTGCATGTTTCTTTTTTTATTAGATTAGATTATTTAACATTTACTATGTTTATATCTTGTCTCCCCCCATCCCCCAGCTGGTTTACAAGTGCTTTGAGGATAGGACACTTGTATTATGTTTTCCCCTATAGTACCTTGTATAAGTATAGGCTCATTAAACATTTGCTGAAGGCACTATCTTATAGAGGGAAAAGCACTAGAATCTGAGAAACTCGGATTTGAATCTTGACTCTCTTCTTAGTTGTTGTACGATCTCAGTCTCCCTGAGCCTCACTTCCCGGTAAAATGGAGATTATAATAATAGTATCTACCACATAGGGATGCTTTAAGAATTAACTAAATCAATACATGAAAAGCATAGCACAGGGTCAGCATACACTAAATGGTTGGTATTATCAACTTTGTATCTCCTTGCTTTTAGCTTAATAAGTATTTATTAATTCAAGTGAATGAACCTAACTATCTTGCAAAACTTGGGTATCTAGGGGATCCAGGCAGACAGGATAACTCTATTTACTCTTAGGAATCAAGAGAAAAATGTGAGTAATTTCCAGTCTATTTTTTAGTTCATTCTGAACTGGAGTACCATCCTCCAGAAAGCAACAGACATGGCCAATCGAGCCACTGTAAAATCCTTTCTGTAAGAATTACCCTACACCACCCATCCCACATATAGCCATTGGACACATGCTAAGTACAGCGTGCAAACTCTTGTGGTGTAGAAGAAAGAGTTGCAAAATTTCTATGAAGCCAGAATGTCTATAAATCCATTTCTTTTGCTCTTTTGTAGCCTTTTATGTTTTATTTGATAATTAACTTTCCCTACACTCACTTCTAGTGTAGGCCAAGTCTGTGCAGACTCTCCACCATAGCTCCATCAGAATTACTGAGAAATGGTGATCATTGACTATTTACCTTCATTATAGCACTGCATTGATAACTATAACATTCTAGATACAGATGGCCTGGACTAGAAGCCCACCTCCACCACTTTGTTGTGAAACCTTGGGCTAATCACTTAATGTCTGTGTAATGCCATTTCCCCATTGGTCAAACAGGAACAATAAAAGTACCTTCCTCCTAGGGGTTTTGTGAGCATTAAATGAATTGATATATTAGAACACTTAGAAAAGTGTCACATAGTAGGTGCTATATAAATATTAGCTATTGTTATTTTAACAACTTTATTGAGACACAATTCACATATTATAAAACCAAAAAATTCACCCATTTAAAGTGTACAATTTAGTGGTTTTTAATATAGCCACATAGTTGTGCAGCCATCACCACAATCTAATTTTGCAACATTTTATCACCCCATAAAGGAACCTTGCACCCATTAGTAGCTTTCCCAACTCTGCCTCCCTTCCTAGGCCCCAAGTAACAACTTTCTGAACATTTCCCTCTTCTGAACATTTTATATAAATGGACTCATACAATAGGTGGTCTTTTGTGACGGTCTTCTCTCACTTAGCATAAATTTTTTCAAGGTTCGCCCATGTTGTAATACATATCAGCACTTTATTTCTTTTTAATGGTGAATAATATTCCATTGACTGGATAAAACACATTTTTAATATATTAATCAGTTAATTGACACTTGGGTTGTTTTTTTCACCTTTTGGCTATTATGAATAATGCTGCTATGAACATTCATTTACAAGTTTTTGTGTGAAGGTATGTTTTAAATGCTCTTGGGTATATACCTATGAGTGAAATTGCTGGATCATATGATAACTCCATGTTTCATGGTTTGAAGAACTGCCAAACGGTTTTCCACAGCAGTCACATGGTTTTACATTCCCACCATTGGTGGGAATGATAATTCTAATGTCTCCAGATGTTTATCTGGGCATTATCTGTATTTTTTATTATAACCATCCTAGAGGGTATGAAATGGTATCTCAATTTTGACTCACAGTTCCCTGGTGGCTAATGATGTGGAGCACAGTTTCATGTGCTTGTTGGCTATGCTTATGTCTTTTTTTGAGAAATATCTGTTTAAATACTTTGCCTATTATCTATGCTTTCAGGTTTTTTGTTAATTATACTATCATACTTATGTGCAACAAAAATTAGAAATTTTTATTCACTGTGAAAATAATACTTTGCCCATTTTAAAATTAGGTTGTCTTTTTACTATTGAATTGTATTAGTTCTTTATATATTCTGAATACAGGTCTCTTGTCACATATATGTTTGCAGATTTTTCTCATTCTGTTATTTTTTCACTTTCTTGAAGCTATTGTTATCAAATAGAAATTTATAAACTCACATATGATAAAGGGCCCAGACTACGTTGGAGAGGATGAGATCTAAAAAAAAAATTACCCTTATGTACACTACCCTTCTCTACTACTCTCCTTTGAAATTAAATTCAAAACAGATTAATCTTCTACTCTGTGCCAGGCACTGTAATAAATAAGATCTGGCTTCTATTCTCAAAGAGCTTACTAATTTAGAGGGAAGAGAAGATGCAAACATTTGGGAGTTTAAATAATTATAACATGTTTAAATAGCAGTTCAAGGCCACAATGGAAAAGATGCTACAAGGCACTGTATGATTAATTGCCAAATGAATTGCATGGAAAATAATTGCTATAGGAACTCAAAGGATGGTGAAAGCACTTGGGACTGGGGTGGTCAGGGAAAGCTTTAAGGAGGAGGGATCTAAGTGGCCTATAATTGACTGCAGCCATGCCTGTGTAACACTAAACAAAGACTTGGGGGGGAATAAAAAACATTAACTCTGTTTGAAGTTAGACAACTTAATGATTAAACTGATAGTACCATCTCATTTCAACCTCAGCAAAAATCCCCACAGTTCCACCTTCTTTAGGAAGACTTAAGGCCTCTGTTTAGTGCTGAGGTTACCAATTAGCAATATGATAGGCCACATCTGGCTGACAGACACATTTTGTTTGGCCCAACAACACAAAAAAAGAGATTAGAGTTATCTGCAAAAATTATAATGGGTAAATTTCACATAAACTATATATTTCCGTTTCCATAGAAAAATCAGAAGGCCTGGCAGCCTGGGCTGGAGCATGTACTCTCTAGGACCATGGCTGATTGTACCCCGGCTTACAGTAGCATTCTACTGGCACTTTCTGGTCACTACTTGATGTTGTTGAACAGTTTTTGATATGATAGTTGCCTCACTCAAACTACATTGTAACATTCCAGAGTGCAAGGGGCCCATGGAGCACAGTGCTTTGCATTTAATGGGCACTTAGTGGATATTTGTAGGCTTATTGATTAATAGGATTGTGAAGAACTCACTGTCTAAACTTCCTTCAAAACCTGGGTTTGTTAAAATGTGCTTATTGTTCAGAGACAAATATATCTGGTACCTTTAAAGAAGTTTCAGCTTTATACCTGATACCAAACTATACTACAAGGCCATTGTAACCAAAACAGCATAATATTAGTATAAAAACAGACATATAGATCAATGGAACAGAATGGAGAGCCCAGAAATAAACCCACACTTTTGTGATTGATCAATATTAGACAAAGGAGGCAAGAGCATACATTGGGGTAAAGACAGTCTCTTCAATAAATGGTGCGGGGGAAATTGGATAAACATGCAAAAAATAAAAAGGAGACTAGACCACATTTTTACACCATATAAAAACTCAAAATAGATTAAAGATTTAAATGTAAGACTCAAAACCATAAAAACCCTAGAAGAAAACATAGGCAGTAAAATCTTGGACATTTCTCTTAGCAATGATTTTTTTCTGCTATATCTCCCTGGGCAAAGGAAACAAAAGAAAAAAAAATGGAACTACATCAAACTAAAACGTTTTGCACAGCAAAGGGAACCATCAACAAAACTAAAAGACAACTCACTGAATGGGACATATTCACCAATGATACATCTGATAACCAAAATTTATAAAGAACTCAGACATCTTAACACCAGAAAAACAACCCAATTAAAAAGTGGGCAGAATACCTGAATAGACACTTCTCCAAAGAAGACATAGGATGGCCAGTAGACATGAAAAGTTGCTCAATATCACTAATCATCAGAGAAATGCAAATTAAAACCACAATGAAATACCACCTCACACATGTCAGAATGTCTATCATCAATAAACCAACAAACAACCACTGTTGGTGGGAATGCAGATTGGTGCAAACACTATGGAAAACTGTGTGGAAATTCCTCAAAAAATTAAAAAAGGAGTTGCCTTATGAGCCAGCAATTCCATTTCTGGGAATATATCAGAAGAAAACCAAAACACTAATTCAAAAGAATATTTTCACCCCTATGTTCATTGTAACATTATTTACAATAGCCAAGATTTGGAAGCAGGCCAAGTGGCCATCAGTAGATGAGTGAATAAAAAAGCTGTAGTACATATATACAATGGAATACTACTTGGTCATAAAAAAGACTGAAATCTTACTTTTTGTGAGCCTTGATAGACCTAGAGGGTATTATGCTAAGTGAAATAAGTCAGACAGAGAAAGACAAGTATATGATTTCACTTATATGTGGCATCTAAAGAACAAAACAAACAAAATAGAAATAGGCTTTTAGATATAAGCTTTTAGAAACAGGCTTTTAGACTGACAGCTGTCAGAGAGAAGGAGGTTAAAGGACTGTGTGAAAAGATGAAGGGATTAAGCAGTACAAATTGGTAGTTATAGAATGGTCTTAGATATGTAGATTATGGCATGGGGAATATAGTTAATAATATCATGTGTATGGGACCAGGTAGGTACTTGAAACATCAGGTGGACCACTCTAAAGTACATGATATTCTAGCCACTTTTCTGTGCATATAAAAGTAATACAGAAAATATTGAATGTAATTTGTAATTAAAAAATTAAAAAATAAAGTATAAAAAATAAAATGAAGATTAAATTTGTAAATAAGAGAAAGCTATGTTTTCAAAACTATATATTGTAGATTTTACCAACCTAAAAACTTTTCCCAATATTTTCTTTGAAGATTTGCTTACAAGAAAGTTCCAAAAATGCACTCCTGCAAATGTATTCTCATTGAGAACAATTAATTATATAGTATTATAGTTTTAGTTAATAAAATCCAAGATGATTTTAAAACAGAAAGAAGTTTTAGCTTTACAGTGACTTGGTGGTGCAAGCTGCTTATTATACATAGGGTGGCTAAAGGATCATCTTTACATATCTCACAAAAACCTTTTCATCTCATCAAAAGTAGGGAATGAGTAATTTGTTTGTCAAAGAAATAGTCTTTTGATCTTTTGATTTAGGGGAAGGGCAGGCAGGGGGCCTATTATGTAGGCACATGTCCCTGAGATGTAACTTTCTTTATCTTGGCTGTTTTCTGACTGATAAGAGGAAAGATGAAATAATAGCAGATGTAGCAAAAGTTGTTTAAGACCTTGTCTTAGAAGATCAGTGTTTCTCAACTCTGAGGGTGCATCAAAATTCCTGGAAAATTTTAAAAGTACAGATTGCTGTGCCTGGTTCCAGAGTTTCTGATTCAGTAGGTTTGAAGTGAGTGGGGCCCAAGAATTTGCATTTCTGACAAGTTCTTAAGCAATACTGATGCCACTCACTGATCCAGGGACCACACTTTAAGAATTATTGCCTTTGATTAACGAGGCAGTTTTCTCAAGAGAGTAGCTAATTAGAGAGGTCTGAGCAACAGTTAGCTAACAGACGAAACAAAGACCATGGGAAATGAATGTGATGTATGAGTGGGGAGAGCATGATGTGGAAAAGAAACCAGAAGGGCTGGATTCCAGTGCCCAGTGGTATTTTCTTAAGCAGTGTCCTAAGCATAGTAAGTAAACTTTAATCCACATGTTCCTGATTTATTTTATGAGTGTTTCACAAATTATACACTATGGAACCCTACAACACGTTAACAGGCATGCAATGGGATGAAAAAGAACCATATTCAAAGAAGGTTGGAAATTTTTGAGTTAAATAAAATTAAACATGGTTCTTTTTACTGCAAGTCTTCTTAGTGCCTTTAAAATGCTAGTATTCACTGACAATCTCCAAAGGAAGATAGAATATGCAGCATTTCTCAGACTTAGTTGACTAAGGATCCTTTATTAATTAATGTCTGGCTAGTTTTCTGTAGAATATGGCTTGAGAAACAGTCATTGGTTTACATCAAAGTGCAAAAACATTTTACCAGTGAGTGAGGCTACTGATAACAATGGAAATAACACTGGAGTAGGAATCAAAAGGTCTGGGGTTTTGTCCTGTTTCTGGCAGCTAGTAGCCCCAGTCAACACATGCGCGCACACACACACACACACACACACACACACACACACTTTTTTTTTAAATCTTGAATTTATTATACCCTCAGGACTATTCAATTTTCAAAGCCAGAAAGGTGAGAAGCACTATTATGACAGTTTGATGGCAGAAAGGAAGGAAGGAAGGAAGGAAGGAAGGAAGGAAGGAAGGAAGGAAGGAAGGAAGGAAGGAAGGAAGGAAGGAAGATTGCAAACCATGATTCCAACTTGAAAGAATAGGATGAGAACATAGACATATCTTGTGTTTATTCTGTTCCTTGCTCTCAGAAGTTTTGTTTTACCAAGGACACTGAGTCAGCTTTGTTTACCACAGAGCACTGAAAGTATCTGTTCCCCAATTAATCATTAGTTGTTTTATTTTCACTTGGACAAAACATAAACTTGACCCAATGTGGAAACATTGTAAGTTGTATGTGGCAGGATGCCACAACATAGCTACATTGCTATATAGATAAAATACATACCCACATTAAACAATCATTTGAAAAATAAGCCGGTCAGAGAAAGATAAATACCACATGATCTCACTCATTTGTGGAATATAATGAACAACATAAACTAATGAACAAAAATAAATCCAGAGACAGAGAAGCATTGATCAGACCGTCAAACCTCAAAGGGAAGGTAGGGAAGGCTGGGGGTAAGGGAGAAAGATCAACCAAAGGACTTGTATGCATGCATATAGGCCTAACCAATGGACACAGACAATAGGGGGTGAGGGTATGAGTGGAGGTGTGGGGGAGGCAATGGGGCAATAAGGATCTCTATGTAATACCTTAATCAATAAAGAAAAAGGAAAAAAAAGAATAAATTCAAAATGGAAAAAAAAGTAGTTGATAGGATTTAAAATTCAATTAATACTGGCTAAATTTCTACAAGGTACATGCATATATGCAACGTAGCATCCCTATATAATCTGTATGAGACCTTTTAAAAATACATACAAGGGTCAATTCCAGTTTAAAAATAAAGTGTTTATAAGCTTTCTGTCCTTTAAAAACATTTTAATGAATTTGTTGGGTTTATATTGGTTAATAAAATTATAGAGGATTCAAGTGTACAATTCTATAATACATTGTCTGTATATTGTATTGTGTTCACTACCCTAAGTCAAGTCTCCTTCCATCATCATTTATTCCCCCTTTACCCTCTTCTACCTCCCCCCTTTCTCTCTGGTAATCGCCATACTGTTGTCTGTATTTATGAGTTTTTTTCCCCCTACTTAATCCCTTTACCCTTTTCACTCAGCCCCACAACCCTCCAACTCTATGTTCATTGCAGCATTATTTACAGTTGCCAAGATTTCAAAGCAGCCCAAGTGCTCATCACTAGATGAGGGGAATAAAAAGGCTGTGGTATATTTATACAATGGAATAGTACTCAGCCATAAAAAAGGAAGAAATCTTAACTTTTTGTGATAGTATGGGTGCACCTGGAGTATTAAGCTAAGTGAAAAAAACTTTGTCTTTTTAAAAATATATTTTTATTGATTTCAGAGAAGGAGAGAGAGGGAGAAAGAGATAGAAACATAAATGATGAGAGAGAATCATTGATTGGTTGCCTCCTGTACATCCCACACTGGAGATTGAGCCTGCAGCCTTGGCATGTGCCCTGACCTGGAATTGAACTGTGACTTCTTGGTTCATAGGTTGATGCTAAATCACTTAGCCACACTGGCTGGGCTGTCTTATTTTTTAAATTTAAAGTGGAATTAATATTTAATGACATGGATGCAGGAGCCCCTTTAATGTCCTGCATGGTTCAGGGCTCCCATTCAGGGTTCTGGTTCTGGAGAAGGCTGCACAAAAAATGAAGAGAGAGACTAGAAGAGGATTAATTTGGAAAATGGGGGACCAGGCAGTCTTTCCCACTAGAGGTGGACTCCCCACCTGGGTTGGGCTGAGGAAATTGCCTGCTCAACCCTTAGCACATGGAAAAAAATCTATCTAATCTAATATAATAAAAGAGTAATATGCAAATTGACCATTACCCAAGAAACCTAAGCCACTCCCACCAGCCAATCAGAGCAGCTGTATGCAAATTAACCCAGCCAAGATGGAGGCCAGCAGCTACGGAGCTAGAGCAAACCAGAGGCTTCTGTTGCAACTGCCTGCCTAGGCTGGCTGAGCCTCTGCTCACAATCACGCCCACCAGCCAATCAGAGTGGCTGCATGCAAATTAACCCAGTCAAAATGGAGGCTGGCAGGGCGGCTCTGCACTGGGAGCCTCTGTGGCCAGCATAGTTGTACTAGGCGTGTCAGCTCAGTTGGGGGGGGGTCCGGCATGGGACCTCCTTGGGGCATCCAGGAGCGACCATCCCAGGTCCACTGCCTTGCTCTGCCCCTCAGGGGCCTCCACCAGGTGTGTGTGGAGAGTGGGTTCTTTGCAGGGCTTGCAGGAGCACCCATCCTGGGTCCGCTGCCTGGCTCCACCCCCCAGAGGCCTCCTTGGGGTGTCCAGGAGCAGCTGTCCTGGGTCCACTGCCTGGCTCCATCCCCTGGGGGGCCTCCCCGGGGCATGCCGGAGCGAGGGGGCCTCTTCGGGGCATGCAGGAGCAGCC
>PVJC01053513.1:0-10797 GCA_004026665.1 Murina feae | reverse complement strand
CCCCACCCCCCACCCCGCAACACTGTGCGCAGAACCTAGGCTCCTGGGAGCAGCTGGGCCTCCCCGCCCCACCCCAGCTGGGAGGACACGCACTCAGAGGTCAGAGGGGAGCGGCAGTGCTCTGCGCACCTGGGGTGCCTGCCAGCAGCACTGCGAGGCTCCTGGTGGCTGAACTGTCTGCTGGCCCACAGCCGCCTTCCCGCTTGCATTTGGAAGTCGCCTGTGGTTTCGGTTTCAGCTCCTTTAGTCCAGGTTGACTGTCTCATGGCACCAGGACTAAGCCGTGAGCAGGCGCAAGACCATGGAGCCCACAGCCCAGGGCCCGAGCCCCCAGCAGCCGCACTCCCATGGGCTTCACCGGCGCCTGCATCACTCACACACCACTAACACAACGGGAGTGTGAAGATGGCAGCCTGTTTCCAGGCAAAAGCAGAGGACAAGGCTGAAGGAGTCCTGACCTCATTTGGTAAAAGCCCAGGAGCCTTCGCAGGGCAGAGGGGACCTGGGGTGGGGAGGCCAGCAGAGGCCACGCAGCTGCTTCCTCGCTGGTCCATGCCCGGCAGCCGTGAAGAGCCGCCCTTTCCCTGGGATGCCTCGTCTGGTGCCATTAAGACACCAGCAAGTAGCCCAACCAGCGTGGCTCAGTGGTTGAGCATCAACCTGTGAACCAGGAGGTCACAGTTCAATTCCTGGTCAGGGCACAGGCCCAGATTGTGGGCTTAATTCCCAGTGGGGGGCGTGCAGGAGGCGGCCGATCAATGATCCTCTCATCATTGATGTTTCTCTCTCTCCCTCTCCCCTCTTCTCTGAAATCAACAGAAATATATATCCTCCTATATAATAAAGGGGTAATATGCAAATTGACCCTAACAGCAGAACCACTGGGAATGACTGGTCACTATGACACACACTGACCACCAGGGGGCAGACATTCAATGCAGGAGCTGCCCCTGGTGGTCAGTGCTTTCCAACAGGGGGAGCTCTGCTCAGCTACAAGCCAGGCTGACGGCTGCCAGAACAGTGGTGGTGGCTGGAGCCTCTCCTGCCTCCTCAGCAGCACCAAGGATGTCCGACTGCAGCTTAGGCCTGCTCCCCGCTGGCAAGTGGACATCCCCCGAGGGCTCCCGGGCTGCCAGAGGGATGTCTGACTTCCAGCTTAGGCCCAGTCCCCTGGGAGCAGGCCTAAGCCAGCAGGTGGCCATCTCCCGAGAGGTTCCAGACTATGAGAGGGCACAGGCACTCAGGGTGTGCACTCAGGGTGTCCCTCAGCCTGGCCTGTGCCCTCTCACAGTCCGGGACCCCTCTGGGGGTGTCCACTGGCCAGCCTTGGTGAGGGGTTGATGTGCCTGGCCAGCCTGGGTGAGGGGCTGATGGCTGTTTTCAGGCTGGCCAAGCCTCCCAGTGCGGACCCTCACCCCATTGAGGTTTGGCCAGCCTGGGTGAGGGGTTGAGGGCCGTTTTCAGGCTGCCCACAGTCTCTTCAGGTTTTGGGTCCCTACTGGGATGCCTGGCCAGCCTGAGTGCGGGGCTGAGGGCTGTTTTCAGGCTTTCAGGCTGCCCACAGCTCCTGTTGACCCAAGTCCCGGCAAGGCTGGCTGGAAGCAGGTTTCTGGGGTTTATTTATCTTCTATAATTGAAACTGTTGCTTTAAGCCAAGGCCTAGGCAGGTAATGAAGCCTCCTGTTTGGTTCAGCTCCGTGGCTTCTATAATTGCAACTATGTGGCTATGAGCAGAGAGAGACCCAGCCGGCCTAGGCAGACAGTTTACTCCTGGTGCAATGGAAGCCTCCTGTTTACTCTAGCTCCGTGACTGCTGGCCTCTGTCTTGGCTGGGTTAATTTGCATACAGCTGCTTTGATTGGCTGGTGGGCATGGCTTAGGCATCCCATAGAAATGGTCAATTTCAATATTACTCTTTTATTAGATTAGATATGTGTATGTGTGTGCGTGTGTGTATACTAGGACACAGTGCACGAAATTCGTGCACGGGGGGGGGGTCCTCAGCCCAGCCTGCCCCTCTCACAGTGCAGGCAGGCACTGTGTGTGTGTGTATGTGTGAGTGAGTGTGTGTATCCCCGCTCGGGGCCTGCCCCCAGCTGCATCTGAGGCTCGGAGCAGTGCACATGGAGGCTTGGAGCAGGTACCCCTCTGTGCTGATCTCTCAGGCTCCTGGCCTGCCTGCATGTTGTTCTGTCCCATGAGCATGGCCAGGGCTGGGTGCTGCCAGCCGGCCATGCTTGCTTGCTCCCCGATCTCGCCACCGGAGACCCAGAAGCAGGCTAACCTGGCACTCCTACATCCCCGTGGTGTCCCAGATTGTGAGAGCATGCAGGCCAGGCCGAGGGATCCCGGTCTGGCCCTGCTTGCCTGCTCCCTAATCTCCCTCCTGCCACTAGGAAGCAGAATCTCGCCCCTGTGACTGCGAAGCAGCCAGGCCTTGGCAGGCCTCCATCTTGGTTGGGTTAATTTGCATACAGCCACTCTGATTGGCTGGTGGGGGTGGTTTGGTTGGTGGGTGTGGCTTAGGCGTCCCGGAGAGATGGTTAATTTCCATATTACTCTTTTATTAGAGTAGATTTAACAATACCAGCAGCTGTACTTCAGAGAATACACACTCTGAGCCACACGCAGCCGCCCCGTGTGTTGGTGTCTGCTCTCAGCTGGACTAAAGCCACGGCCCAATGGAACGGGCTGGCCTCCTGCCAGAGCCACCGGCGACTTCATCCACATGCACGTGGACTGCACTTTGCTGTTGGAGGCAGACTTGACTGGCGCCATTAATATCAAGTCCTTTTCTCTTTGGAAACCAGGTCAGCCTCTCTCCTGGAAATTTCTTTCCCCGAACACCCATGCTGTATGCTGTGTGCAGGGCGTTGCCCCCCCGAAGCTGGCAGGAGCTTCCAGAATCATGTGGTGACACGGACTGGCCACATCATGGGAGAGACAGTGCCATTCTCTCACCCGCCAGCACCCCTCACACGGGTGAGGCGATGCTGCACCCGTGGCCTGCAGCCCCTCCTCACCCAAAGACACTCTCAGAGAGAGGAAGGAGGGGAGGACACACTGACCAGCTGCCCCAATCGGAAATCCCACCTGCAGCCCAGGCACATGCCTTGACTGGGAATTGAACCTGCAACCTTTCCGTGCAGGGCTGACACTCAGCCACCCAGCCACTCAGACCGCCTGCCGTCCCGACTCTGAAGTAGGCTTTTTGTTGTAACAGGTCTGCTCCTTCAAACTAAAAAGCTTTTCAGGCAAAGGAAGCCATCAATAGAATGAAAAGACAGCCACTGAGAAGCAGAAGACCTCCATGAGTGCTGTATTCCATAAGAGGCTAATAACCAAAGTAGTTAAGGAACTTATGAAACTTAACACCAAAAAGACCCAAACAATCCAATATAAAAACAGACAGAGCCCATGGACACAGAAACAGTGTGGTGAAGGCCAGAGGAGGTAGGTGGGGGCTGGGTGGAGACGGGGAAAGAGGGGAGGAGTGGGGACATCTGTGACAGTGTCAACAATATAAACAAGTATACTAGATACGTAAATAAATCACAGGAATGGGGAGATCATACAGGGGCCAACAGGCACAGGAAAAGATGCTCAGAGCCACCGATCATCTGAGAGATGCAAATCAAAACCACACTCAGGTATCGCCTCACACCTGTCAGAATGGCTGCCATTAGCACATCCACCAATGACAAGTGCTGGTGAGGATGTGGGGATGGAGCCTGGCAGTGGGGTGCAAACTATTGCAGCCACGTGGGAAGCAGAATAGGGATTCCTCATACAGTTAAAAAGAGCTGCCACACAACCCATAATTCCATTCTGGGTATTTACCTAAAAAAACAAAAATGCTAATTGGAATCAACACATGCTCATTCAAGTATTAACGACACCGTCAAGATGTGGCTGCGGGAGAGGCGCTGGTGAGCTGAGTGGGGAAGGCGACGCGGTGGGTGGACTGAGGGGTAGTGAGCTTCGTGAAGTACATCAGACAGAGAAAGGCAAATACCCTGTGATGTCACGTCTATGTGGGTCTGACAACAAAACAAATGAATAGCCCTGACCAGTTTGGCTCAGTGGATGGAGCGTCGGCCTGCGGACTTAAGGGTCCCAGGTTCGATTCCTGTCATGGGCATGTACCTTGGTTGCAGGCACATCCCCAGTAGGGGGTGTGCAGGAGGCAGCTGATCGATGTTTCTCTCTCATTGATGTTTCTAGCTCTCTATCCCTCTCCCTTCCTCTCTGTGAAAATCAATAAAGTATATTTTAAAAAAAACAAACAAACAAATGAATAAACAAAGCAGAACAGAGAGAGGCCCATGGAGACGGAGGGCTGGGGGGTGAGGGGTGGGGGGTTGGGTCTGCCAGAGGCCCGCAGCTTGAGCTTCCACCATTGTGTGTCCCCCGCACTGCAGCCTGCAGCCTGCCTCACAGGAGGCTGATGGTGCCCGCAGGGCCTCCCCTCCAAACAGCAATGTTCCTTCAGAGGCTCCGACACCCAGAAAACCCACCCGGGAAAGCCCCGCCACGCCTATGAGCTCCTCACACCTTCCAGGACAGGCCCAAGAGCTGAGGACCGAGGAGGAAGGCAGCTTGGCAGGTGGAAATGACCTCTGTCCTGGGGCAGTGTGAGCCGCCACCTGTGCTCGGGCAGAACCTGCACAGCTGGCCCTCCCTTTCGGGGAGAGAAAGGGAGACTCGGGGGCCAGAGGCTGGGCCCCACCCCAACCCGGGGTCCTCCCGGCCTCGGTCTTCCCGTCTGTGGAACAGACAGGATGCTGCCCATCGATGCTATTCTGGGGAGGATGCGGAACCAGGCAGAAAGCTCCCGAGTGGCCGGGCTAAGGGACGGGCTGGCTGCCAGGGACAGTGTGGGTTTCCAGCTCCTGTCACCAGAATCCACACACAAATCACTGCACTGCACGAGTTTCCACTGAAATAAGCAGAGACAGCACCCCGGGCTGCTTCATAGCTATTAGCGCGTCCCCGCCCAGCGCCCGGCACCGCCGCCAGGACCCACTGGTGATAGGGAGAGCCCCTGCATTTTCTGAATCACCAGCCACAGATCAGAGGGGACAGATGAAGTCGGTCAAACACCCTCCACCCACCTCCAGGCAGGAGGCTAACGCCAGCTGGTCATTGCAAAGCCCACTTGCAAGGACTGGGCCTGGAGTTTCACACTTGCACCTCAGGCCAAAGTTCACTTCGTAGGCGAGGGCTGGAGTCACGCCCTGTCCACACAAACTCGGCAGCAAACACGGAACTTCCTGTCCGAACGTAAGTGTTTGCAGGAGAGCCACTCCTCTCGAGTCCTGCCTGTGCTTAAGCAGTGGCTGGGGCAGCGCTGGGGCTGCCCGAGGGGAGATGCATCCTCTGCCATCAGCCAGCTGCTTCCAGGCGCCCAAAGGGCTCTCCGCGCTGGCCTCCGATCAACCAAGATTAAAAACACATGTCCAGCTGGGTGTCCGCCTACCAGGTCAGTGTCCACCTGTGGAAACAGCTGGCAGGCGCCTCTGGGCGCACAGGGTGCTGCCCTGAGCTCCCCTGCGCACTCTCCAGGGAAGTGGAGAGAAGACGGGTTCTTCACGCCTCGCCTGCCAGCGACCACCAGGATGCGACCGACCACCAGGAAGCGTCTGAATGCAAACTCCTTCTGCCCATTTCTTAACCTCGCGCCTTTCCACACATAAACAGTCCTTGAACTAGCAATTTTGCACATATCCAGGCACCTTAAATACCGGCTGCCCACGCCCAAAAGGCTTTTTTTTTTTTTAGTTTGGGCCGCATTTAGTTACAAACGCCTTTTCATAAGGGAGTTTAAATTCTAAGGCAAAGGGCTCATGTTAATAGAAAACCTTTTTTTTTTTTAAATCCTCACCCAGGATGTTTTTCCTTTTTTTTTTTTTTTTTAGAGAGAGAGAGAGAGAAAGGGAGGGAGGGAGAGAAACATCAATGTGAGAGAGAGACACTGATTGGTTGCCTCCTGCACGTGCCCAGTTGTGGCTGGGGATGAAAGTTGCAACGCAGGTACGTGCCCTTGACAGGAAATCGACCCCGAGACCTACTGGTACTCTAAGCACTGAGCCACATGGGCCAGGGCTAGAAACCCTCCCACCTCAGCCCGGCGGTTGACAGCTCAGCGGCCCATCTCTCCTACACACCTCTCCCCACGGCCCAGCTCTCAAAAATTGAAACAGAAAGGGGTGGATAACCGCGTTCACAAATTAGGTAATACTGCATCTAAAACACAACAAAATAAACACAGAATGCAGACGTTTTTACAGACGCCATGGATGGCTCACACACCCTGTCCCAGCCCAAAGTCCACTTCACCGGCACTGCTGCCCCCATGCACCCAACAGACCCATGCTCAGTGAGTGGGAACCCCTGGGGCACATGCCAGCGAGGGGCCAGCACCCCAAGGAGGAACGCAGAGTGCACCCTCCCTGCAGGCGGCACCACGAGGGTGAGCTGGTGAACAGAGTGAGGCCGCGCTTTCAGAAGAGCTGCGAGACGCTGAGCCGCTGACCTAGCAGAGAGGAGCCCCCTGAAACCTGTGTGATCCCCGCAGGCCCTCCCACAATGACACACTGAACAGCCATCTTTGGACACAGGAGACAGTCATGAGAGTCCCACCCAACGCACCTGGTTTTGTGGGTGAGCCCATTGTCTGCACCTCCCTTTCCCCAAAGCCCAGGGCTTTCCAAGCCCAGCCCCTGCACAGGCCCATCGGCACCTGAGGGTGAAGGCGCTGAGAGGAGACATAGGCAGAGAAAGGCTCGGCTTCTCAAAGGCTGCGGGGGGAGAAGGGGAGTGCGGTTCTCATTCCTCACAACCAACAGGGAAGACACAGGGTTCTGGGCCCCAAGAAGCAAAGATGGCTTCCTGCTTCTGTGGCAGGAGGAAGGGTGCTTCGATTTAAAAATAAACTATCAGGAGAGAACCAAGATGGCAGCATGAGGTATATACCTAAATGCGCAGCCTCCCACAACTACCTTATAAAAATAGAACTATAAAGATAAACGGCCATCCTCCAGAACCAAGGGAGGGGAAGCTTTACAACTAGAAGGCAAGAGAAGGAGTGCATTGAGACTGAGTAGAAGTTCCCAGCGCCAAAACTGAGAGGTACAGATGCACACGAAATGGAGGTGGCACAGGCAAAAGGGGGCAGTGGCAGCACCTGGGTCCACGGCTTGGAAGGAGATTATAAACTCCAGGGTTGCACTGAATGCGATGCAGGCTGTCAGGCAACGGGGCTGAAGACGAGTGGCATTCTAGCAGAGCTGTTTGCAGCGATCACTGACACAGAGATTCAGGGACTCAGGGGCATGCAGACACCAGGGCGTGGAGACACCAGGGTGTGGAGATACCAAATCAGGGAGAAGCCAAGGAGTCAGCAGAGGGGCAGCCATTGTGGGTTGCTCCACCCCGGTGATTCTGAGACCCCGCCCCACCCAACTTACCACCCCGCCCAAGCTATGCTCCTGCCTGCCTGCAGCATAACCCAAGGGACTGCAGCTGGGACAGAACTCCAAAAGTTCTAAACCCCAAACAACAAGGAGAAAGGCCTGCAGGTCATTTCCTCCCAGTGATGACTACAACAAGACTGTGCACCCAGCCTTCAAAGGCATACAACAAGAGTGCCCAACCCAGGTGATTGGGGAGGCTGAATCACTGGGCCCTATAGGACACCTAGCACAGAAAGCCACTCTATCAACACAGGGAAGCAGCCAAAATGCAGAGACAAAGAAACAAGTCACAAATGACAGAAACGGAGGAAAGCAAACTACTGGATATAGAGTTCAGAACTACGCTTTTAAGGTTTTTCAAGAATTTTCTAGAATCCGCTGATAAACTTAGTAATATTATACAGAGATCCAACAGCAGACTAGAGGTTTACAATAATCAAGTCAAAGATTTAAAACATGAAAAAGCAAAAAGCACCCAACTGGAAAAGAAAAAAGAATCCAGAAGTGTGAAGATAGTGTAAGGAGCATCTGGGACAACTTTAAGCATACCAACATCAGAATTATAGGGGTGCCAGAAGAAGAGAGAGATAGCAAGAGATTAAAAACCTATTTGAAGAAATAATGACAGAAAACTTCCCCTACCTGGTGAAGGAAATAGTCTTACAAGTCCAGGAAGCACAGAGGACCCCAATCAAAAGGAATCCAAGGAGGACCACACCAAGACACATCATAATTAAAATGCCAAGGGCAAAAGACAAAGAGAGAATTTTAAAAGCAGCAAGAGAAAAGCAGTTAGTTACCTACAAGGGAGTACCCATACGACTGTCAGCTGATTTCTCAACAGAAACCATGCAGGCCAGAAGGGACTTGCAAGAAATATTCAAAGTGATGAATAGCAAGAACCTACAACCAAGATTACTCTACCCAGCAAGGCTATCATGTAAAATTGATGGTCAGATAAAGAGCTTCACAGACAAAAAAAAGCTAAAGGAGTACATCACTACCAAACCAGATTATTTGAAATACTGAAGGGCATTCTTTAAGAAGAGGAAGAAGAAGAAAAAGGTAAAAATAAAAAGTATGAACAACAAAGTGACAACAAATACATATCTTTCAACAAGTGAATATAACAAGTCAATAGAAATATCTGATGAACAGAATATACTGGTGAATAGAAGTAAGGACATAGAAAGGGAATGGACTGACAATTCTCAGGGGGAAGGGGGCATGAGGGGTATGGGAAGAGACTGGACAAAAATCTTACATCTATGGATGAGGACAGTGGTTGGGGCAGGGGGTTGGGGGAGGAACCAGATGGAGGGGAGCTGGGGGGGAGGGAGGAACATCTGTAATAATCTGAACAATAAAGATTGAATTTAAAAAATAAAAAAAATAAAAATAAACAATCACGCCACCGAGTTCACAAAGACAGTGCCTCCTGCCTGCTCCCCTGCCCTCTGCGAGGGCTTGCAGGTGCGGGAAACACATGTGTGAGCAAATCAGGAGGCCAAAAGCAGCAAGCTAAACACGCAGCGGCTTAGGAAGACAGGTGGGCCGGCGAGGTGTGACTTTAGGTTCTCCAAGCAACACGTGTAGGAAAGGCTTGGCTATGGCCTTTGGCAAAGGCAGTGTCCCTCTCCCAAAGGAAGCAGGTCTTTCATGTGAGCACCCTTGTGCTCCCACAGGCCTCCCACAACTGAAGACAGGCTTGGAGACAAGAGCTGGCCCTTGAGCACCTGCAAAAGGCCATCCTGCCAGCCTCAGGCAGGGGGCAGGCAGGGGAGACCTCCTGCGGGTGGGATGTGGGCCATGAGCAAAGTTGAATGGCACCTCCCTGGCCTGTCTAGCCCTGTTCCCTCCCTGAGCGCTACCACTTGCGTAGAGAAGCTTGTGCACCAGAGAGAGGTGGGCGCATGGGTGGTGCCAGGGCCGGAAGCTGGAGGGATTAAAGGGGAAAGGGAGCAGCAAGGATGAGGAAAGGGGCCTTGAGGGCCGGCTGTGCCGCAGGCCTCACTGAGGGAGCCAGGTGCTGGTGGCCACGCATGCAGGTCATGAGGGGCGGGCTGTGCTTTCGTTTGCTCTGTTGTTTGGATAATGAGGGTGTGATGGTGACCAAACAAGATCCAGATGGAGATGGAGAGGGAGGGGGAGGGGCGGGGAAGGGAAGGGAAGGGATGGGAGAGAGAAGGAGAGAGGGGGAGAGAAAGAGGGAAAGGGAGAGAGAAGGAGAGGGAAAAGGAGAGGGAGAGGCAGAGGGAGAGAGGGCGGGAGATGAGGAGGGTGAGAGGGGAGGGAAGGAGAGGCGGAAGGAGAGAGAGGGAGAGGGAGAGGGAGCGGGGAGGGCGGCAGAGGGCAGCGTGTGCCTCTCCTGGGTGCATGGCTCCCGGCCTCCTGGAGCCGGGCTCTGGGTTCTGGGTTCCAGCCGCAGCTCCCGGGCGCAGGAGGCAGGAGCTGACCCCTCCCCCTCTGTCCATCTGCAGGGACGTGGCAGGTGTCCGCCTCCAGCGCGCCGGTTGCTGGTCTGGGCCCAACCTTGGCCCTTGGGGCACCTGGCGACGGACCGAAGGACCTGGCACCGCCGCCGCCCGCGCCGCGGCTGCCCCGCCTCCCCCTCGGGCCCCTGACGCGCAGATGCCGGACCCGCAGCTGCCGGGAGGAGGGCGCCGCCCCCGCTCCGAGGAGGCTCCCGCTGCGTCAGCGGCGGCCCGTGCTGCGTGCGTGGAGGTGGCGGCCGCCGCTGAACAGCAGCTCCCGGTGCCGCGAGCCCGAGAGGAGGCCCGCGGGCGGGCTGTGCAGCCCCGGCGCCCTCCCGCCCGCTCCCCCGTGAGCCGTGGCACCGGGCTGGGCACCTGATCCGGGCGCCCGGTCCCCCCCCCAGGCTGCCACGAAGGGGAGTGCCCGCGCGCCGGGACCACGCAAGTGCTCCGCCCGCGCACGCGGCATGAACACGCGGGGCGCACCCGCGCCACCAGCAAGGGCAGCGCACAGGCGTCCCGGACCGCGGGGGCAACCCGGGCGGGGACTGCGACGCTGGGCTGCAACCCCGGCCGCCCAGTGAGCCCGTCCCACCGCCCGGGCCCTCCCCCCGCCCCTCCGCCCCGGACCCCGCGCCCCGCTCACCCAGAAGCCCCGCGAGCGGCCGGGCGAGGGGCGCGGGCGCGGCGGGCGGGAGCAGCGGCAGCAGCAGCAGCAGCAGTAGCAGTGGCAGCGCGAGCGGCGGCCCCGTGTCCGCGGCTCCGTCCATAGCGGCCTCTCCCGCTCCGCGCCGCCGCCTCTTCAGCACCGGACAGCGCCGCCGGCCCCCCCCCCCCCCCCCCCCCCC
>PVJC01053512.1:0-10805 GCA_004026665.1 Murina feae | reverse complement strand
TCTTGGCATTTTAATTATGATATGTCTTGGTGTGGTCCTCCTTCGGTTCCTTTTGCTTGGAGTTCTCTGCGCTTCCGGGACTTGGAAGTCTATTTCTTTCACCAGGTGAGGGAAGTTTTCTGTCATTATTTCTTCAAATAGGTTTTCAATATCTTGCTCTTTCTCTTCTTCTGGCACCCCTATAATTCTGATGTTGGTGTGCTTGCAGTTGTCCCAGAGACTCCTTACACTATCTTCATACTTTTTGATCCTTTTTCTTTTTTCTTCTTTTCTTTTGGCTTTTCCAGCTGGGTGGGTTTTGCTTCTTCATATTTCATATCTTTGACTTGCTTCTTGCGATCCTCTCATCTGCTGTTGGATGTCTGTATAATATTCTTTATTTCCGTCAGTGTATGCTTAATTTCTAGTTGGTCCTTTATCATATCCTTGAGGGTCTCATTAGATTCATTGAGGATCTCACTAAATTTATCGGCGGTCTCAATAAATTTATCGGCAGTCTCACTAAATTTATCGGCAGTCTCTAGAAATTTCTTGAAAAACCTAATAACCGTGGTTTTAAACTCTATATCCTGTCGTTTTCTTTCCTTCATTTCTGTCATTTGTGATCTGTTTCTTTGTCTCCGCATTTTGGCTGCTTCCTTTTCTGAGTTAGGCGATCACTGTGAGGAATTAACCTCTAAGCCACTTGGTTATGAGAGTCAGCTGTGTCTACAGTGGGAGAACTTTTGTGCTGGAGACACCCTTATGGGGCAAGAGTTGTTTCAGTGGGGCTTTTATGCTCACTGCATCTGCCCCGAGTGTGTTCCTTGTGGATCTGTTTTGTTTAGGTTAGTCCCACTCTGGCCGCTGGGTGAGGCTGGCTCCTGTATCTTTAAGGAGGTGTTGATTAAGCCTTTGCCTTAGGCTACTCAGTCTTTTATATGCAAAAGCCTCTGACACAGCTTGGGAGGGGCGGGGCCTCGGGGAGTTTGCAGGGCGGGGCGGAGCAAATAGCTATGGCGCTTCTCAGCCCTGCACTGAGAGACACCAGGTCTCTGTGTCCCACGGTAATTGCTGCAAGCAATGCTGAGAGAAACCCGCTTTAGATTTCCTCCCGGTGCCAGTCAGTCCCCCTTCTCCGGGTGTCTGGGTCCTCAGAAACTCACCTGGAACTGGAGTTCAGAGCCGCTGGGAACTTGTGGCTCTCTCTGTTTTGGAAAAGAACTGCGTCCTCCGGCTCCAGCCCTCTCCACGAGCCCCGTGCGCGTGCCTCCGTACCTCTGTACTTTGCTTCCGCCGCTCCTCTGAGTCTCAGACTCTTTTCTAGTTGTAGGATTTTCACTCAGCCAGCTTTCCTGTGGGTGCGAGTGGTGTCCGTGTATTCTTTTCGTGGTTTTTCTGAAATAGTTGTTCACGGCTGCATTTACGGTGTTTACCTTATGCTGCCATCTTGCTGTCTGTCTCCTCATTATTAATGGCAGCTGACTCCACTGTGCTGTTGGAGTGGTCTTCACAACCTCTACCAGGGTCTGTGGTGATGGGTGGGGCAAGGCAGGCAAGTTCATGATTTCACAGCTCTGCCTTCCTGTCAGCAATGGCTGCCAGCCTATTGTGCTGTTTAAGCATCCCAGCCACCTCTACTGGACTCTGCTGCAGTGGGAGAAGGAAGGGACACAGCCTCTGCTCCTCTTATGCTCCAGGCTGTTGCGTGAGGGCTGCGGCCTGACTTATCCACCACTACTGTGCTCGCTGGAGCTATGGTGGGTGCCAAACCATGTTCTTTAGTCCCTATCCTTCTCCCCATCCCTCCTTCCCTACTCATTCCAATAAACCCACCTTCAGATGCATGGATCTCTCAGAAAGACTTTGTGTGTTGAGCAAAGGATCCTTTGTTGGGTTACAGTTGTCTAACTTGTAAATTTAAGGAGAGAAACAAACAAGCCTTCTCACTCTGCCATGATGCTGATGTTGGTGAAAATGAGTAATTTCAATGATGGTTCTTAAGAAATTTTTGTTCACTGAGAAGTGTATTTCTAAAGGTCAGTGACCGACTATGTGAGGCCCCCTTACAAGATGCCCCTGTTGAGGCAGAACCAGACTGAAAAGAGGAACCAAGAATCTTCTGAGCATTTTGGAAATTCCACCGGGACAGCTTCTACCCTTAGGCCCCTGTGCTAGAAATGGCATTTTAACAAGGCCCCAGGTAACTGGTAGGCAAAATGAAAGTGTGAGCAGCACTGGGATAGACCAGTCACCTCCCTGCTCAAAACCCTTCCATGGCTTCCGGGTGCCCTCCAAGTAACATTCAGATTCCTGACTGTGGCCACCAAGCCCTTATGGAGCCTGGTCTCTATTCCCACAGGTCCCCACCCCTTCAGTTTCTTGCTCCTTGGTTTCTCTTTCTGTTTTCTTTTGCTTTCTCCCCAGTTCACTCTCACCACTCTCCCTTCTGGCAAGGAAAGACAGCATTTGTTAGTTAGACCTTCAATTGAATGATTATTTTATTAATTTTCATTTTCTTCATTTTCATTTTCATTAATGACCATAAATTCCATGAAAGCAAAAGCCATGTCAATTTTGCTCATAACTTGTCCCCGAGACCGAGAAAAGGGTCTGTGCATAGGAGATGCTCAGTGTTTGTTTAATTAATAACTGGTTAAATAAAGGAATGAACACATGTGTCAGATTCACGCTCACTTTTATGTCTTTGTCCGTACTGTTGCCCCACATAGAATTCTCCCACCATCACCTATCTCCCACCGGCCCAGTTGCCCCAGCCCATCCGGGTCTGTTTGATCTTGGGCTCTTACAGCAAGAACCAGGTAAGGTACTTCACTGCTCTTCACTTGTTGTGACTTTGTTTGCTCATGGGTTCACTTGTGACTAAGAACAGCAACAGTAAAATCTGGATGTAACTACAAAACAGTGATTTTCAACCAGTGTGCCACAAGGATTTTTAAAACATGCAATACTAAATAGTCAGGACTATGTAGTCAGGGGCACTGAGCTCTTTTCCCTTAGATTGTCAAATAAAACAATGACAACAGACAACACAATAGTCTGTGTGAATGCATCAAAATTACACTTATTTTTTGGCCAGATTGGCGACAAATACAATACATATTTTGATGTGCCACAGAATGTTAATATAATTAATTTATGTGTGCCATGAGATGAAAATAGAACCAGGTGCTTTCCTAAATGTCTTTCTTTAGCTCAAAGATTGTTTTCCTTTTGTCTATGGTGAATTTTCTGGTATAATTGCTAAAGCCTGGGTTTTCATTTTAATGTGTGTGGGGGGTTTTTTGCTGCTATAATTTTTAAAACACATTTTTAATTTTATTAAATTTATTGTTAATGATCTTTTTATATTATCTTTTTTATTGTTTCTCTGTGTGTGTGTCACACACACACACACACACACACACACACACACACTCACACACACCTAGGAAGCCTGTACAAATTTCCTTCTAAATATTTTGGAACTTATTTAGACTCTCTAAGACTCTAATTTGGGATGCTTTCCCGACTTCCCAGAAGAAAATTGTAACTGTTGGAAATGTAATATAACTGTGAAATACATACAAAGTAGTCAAATAATCTGTGTGCCCTAACTTCTCTTCCCTTCCCTTTCTTTCTCTCCCTCCCAACTTAGACATTCTGGGCAACACCCGCAGTGCAGACAGGTTTCAAGTAAGAGCTCTTAACACAAGGACTTCTGATATTCGGTTCTTTGTAGACTGGCAAACTGTAGGAGCCAAAGCATTCTCTTCATTTTAGAGAAACCAGATACTATACTGCTCAGCAGAAAGCAAATCTTTCGCTTTGACTTTAAAAATAAAGTCGGCCCCGATGGACATGTCTCAGTGGTTAGGTGTAGACCTGTGAGCCAGGTCATGGTTCGATTCCCGCTTGGGGTGAATGCCTGGGTTATGGGCTTGATCCCCAGTGAGGAGCATGGAGGAGGCAGCCCATCAATGACTCTCTCTCGTCATTCATGTTTCTGTCTCTCTCTTCTTCTCTGAAATCAATAAATATATATTAAAAAAAATAAAAATGAAAAAGTTGGGCCTGACCAGTGTGGCTCACTGATTGAGAGTCAATGCATGAACCAGGAGGTCATGGTTTGATTCCAGGTGAGGTACATGCCTGCTCTATCCCCAGTGCGGGGCCTGCAGGAGGAAGCTGATGGATGTTTCTCTCTCATCATTTCTATCTCTCTGTCCCTCTCCCTTCTTCTCTCTAAAATAAATATAAATAGATAAATAGATAGGTAGATAGATAAAAAAAAATAGAGTTGGAGCCATCCTATTGTAGGATGAGTCCCACCCTTCCGAATAGTCCCCTAAATCTAACACCTAAGTTGAAACAAAAGCCTCCAGAAGATAAAATATTCTTTGCAGAACATCCATGAAATACCTATCTAGTCAGTTAAAAATAACTAAAAAAAATAATTTTATTCTAACTCTGATACCACTTAATGCCAGATGCCAGTGTGCACAAAGGGCATCAACACCTAAAGCAAAAAAATAAACATTAAGTGAAAATGTTAACATTAGGATGATTATACACCTCAACTGCTTCCTTTCCCTCTTCAAATCAGAAAGATCGTCATTTCTCTAAGCCCTGAAACATGACTCAGTCAAGTTGCTTACCTGCAGAGAAGTAAAAAAGACCAGCCAGCACCAAAGACTGAGAGAGCTTGAGGTACGAGGGCCTGGAGGGTAGTGTTCTCCAGTGTGTTTGGCCCATGGCTTCTGCTCCTTACAATGAAAAACGAAAGCAAACTATTTTGCACCAAGTGAGAACTGAGCACCTTCCAAGTGAGTCCCAGGCTTGTGCAGAAGATAAGTCAGTTGCCTCACACAGAGGACTCAATTGCAAAACACACTGAGGAGAGGCTGACGATGGACCCAGGTCTTCAAAACCCTGAATATAAACGATTGGGGATTTATCCTGACACCCTGAAAAAGAAGAAAATAAAAGTCACCCAGGAAGGAAGGTCAGTCCACTGTGGCTTGTAAAACTCTCTAATTGCCTGCCTGATCGTCCCTAACCGCCTTTGCCTCAGCCCCTGCACCCAGGACCCAGGCTTTCCTCTTCCGGGGGCTTTGCCCGGGCAGGCACCCGGGACCTTGGGCGGCTTTGCCCGGGCAGGCTTTCTCAGAAAGTATGTCTGGTATGACATCTGGTCTAATTAGCATATTACCATTTTATTAGTATAGATTGTGGTGACTGACATTGGCTTATAAAACCATACAAGTTTCAAGTGTACAACTCAAAACATCATCTGCACAGGAAGTCACTACATAATACTAAAGGGATCAGTAAAACAGAGGATATAATCCTTGCATACATATATGCACCCAACATAGGAGCATACAAGTATGTAAAGAAAATCTTGGTGAACATTAACGAAGAGATTGATAGCAATAGTCTTAGTAGGGGGTTTGAACGCCCCACTGACATCAGTGAATAGATCTCCCAGACAAAAAATAAGGCAAATGACATGCTGGATTTGGTAGATTTACTTGATATTTATAGAATATTTTAACCCAAAGAAACAGAATATATGTTCTTCTCAAGTGCACATGGAATAGTCTCAAAGATAGATCACATGTTAGGACATAAAATAAGTCTTAATAAATTCAAGAAGATTGAAATTATATTAAGCATCTGCTCTGACCACATAGTATAAAGCTAGAAATTACAATTTAAAAAAATAACCCCTAAAAAAACATTCATACACATGGAGGCTAAATAACATGTTATTAAACCATGACTGTATTAACAATGAGATCAAGGAAGAAATAAAAAGTTACCTGGAAACAAATGAAAATGAACAGACAACAACCCCAAATCTATGTATGGGGCACAGTGAAAGCAGTCCTAAGAGGGAAGTTCTTAGCAGTACAAGCCTACCTCAAAAGGCAAGAAAAGCCTTGGCCAGAGTATCTCAATGGTTAGAGCATCAGCCTGCTCACCTGATGCTTGCAGGTCCCAATCCCGGCCCCGGCTGGGGCACATGTGGGCTGGGGCACATAGATGTGGGAGGCAACCCATTGATGTGTCACATAGATGTGTCTCTCTCCTCTCACCCTTCCCTTCCATTCTCTCTAGAATCAATGGAAAAAATATCCTCACTCCTCAGGTGAGAATCTAAAAAAAAAGAAAAATCTCAAATAAACAATCTAAACCTACTACACCTGAAAGAGCTAGAAAAATTACAACAAACAAAGCCCAGAGTAAGTAGAAGGAAGGAAATAATAAAGATCAGAGCAGAAGTAAATAAATGATGCAGAGATTAACCAGATTCATTAAGAAAAAGGAAGGAGGACCCAAATAAATAAAATCAGAAACAAAAGAGGATAAATAACAACCGACACATCAGAAATACAAAGGATTGTAAGAAAATAATATGAACAACTATCTGCCAACAAATTGGACAACCTGTGCAAAATGGATAAATTCCTAGAAACATACAAGCTTTCAAAAGCGAATCAGGAAGAATCAGAAAACCTGAATACAGTACACTGATTACAGCTAATGAAATTGAAGCAGTAAAAAAAGGTTCCAGCAAACAAATGCCCTAGACCACAGGTGAATGTTATCAAACATTCAAAGAAGAATTAACACCTGTCCTTCTCAAACTGTTCCAAAAAATTTAAGAGGCAGGAAAATTTCCAAGCTCCTTTCGCAAAGCCAGCCTTATTCTAATTCCCAAACCAGATAAAGACACTACAAGGAAAGAAAATTATAGGTCAATATCTCCAATGAACATAGATGCTAAAATCCTCAGAAACATATTAGCAAACCAGATCCAGCAATACATTGAAAAGATCATACTACATGTTCAAGTAGGATTCATTCTGGGGATACAAAGTTGGTACAATATTCGCAGATCAACAAACATGATACATCGCATAAGCAAAATAAAGATGAAAAATCACATGATTATATCAATAGATGCAGAAAAAGCACTTGATAAAATCCAGTACCTATATGATAGAGACTCTCAGTAAAGTGAGAATAGTGGGATGATACCTCAACATTAAAAAGAACATAAATGACAAGCCCATAGCCAACTTCATACTCAACGGGCAAAAAGTAAAAGTGTTTCCATTAAGATCAGAACAAGACAGGACTGCTGGCCTTCACCACTCTAGTCAACATAGTCCTGGAAACGACCTCTTTCTTAATATAGTAACATAGAAAAGCAAGTGTCTCAATTCTTAAACACCTCTTCGCAAAAAATAAATCAACAGAAAAATCTATTAATAGAAGGGGAAGAAAAAAGACAAAACAAGCGATCCCATATTAAGATAATAGTAAATTTACTTACGCTGAAGGCCAATTTCTCTTTTTCTCTTGTGTTGGAAATTAAGGGAGGAGGTCCCACTTCTGAGAGGTTCTCGTTCGGGTGGCTCAAAATGCTGACAAACCGCTCAGATGTACCTAAGGTCTATGTCCCAGAGGCGGCATTCCCCTTCCAACTTCCTCTCACTGGAGTTTTCAATCAGGCACAATTACATTAAAGCACAAGGTATGGTATGGTGATATGATTTGAGGAAGCTCCCAAGCTCAGTTTCTTAGACTGATGGGTGGGGCCACCCACACCCTATCCTGAAAGAGCAGCAGACGTGGGGGAGGGAGGACAGTAGGGTTGACTACTCGGCAGCAGATATGCATGAGCTTGATGGGCTGCCCGCTTCTGTTCTAGTCCCAAGTTTTGTTTTAGCACCTAGAGTTCTCCCTCCCCAGCCTCAGTCACGCCCCTGCAGGAATGGGCCATCATAGGTAGTGGACATCGTGTGGAGAGTGCTCGGCTCACAAGGCCACTCTGGATTGCACGCCCACCTCTCCATCCCACCCTCTTCACAGAGTGGACTCCTGGCAGCCATGGTGGACAGTGTCTCCCTAACCACCGCTGAATGCACCCCAGGGGGCACAGTGACAGAACCCAGGCATGGGGTGAAGTTAGAGGATTTAGCCTCGAAATCCATCCATTTCCAACCAATCCCATCGCCAAACAGCTTGCTGTGGTTATGCCGTCCCTGCAGAGTTCTGAAGCATTCTGTGGGTCAACAGCGGGCCCATGCTAATCCAGCTGACCTGTTTCGCCCAGGTAGAACCTGACAGCAGCGCCCTGCCTGGACCCGCACCTTTGACTGCTGTTGGCCCTGAGCTTCTCCGTTGCCTTGGCTTGGACATTCGGAAGTTTTGCACGCAAGTGTGTGCAGTCTGAAAATATGGAAGGAGTTATGCCTATGGGGCCAGTCTTAACCAAACGGGGCTGGAAGGTGATGGGGAACTGCCTTCACCTTTGTCACCCAGGTGGAGAGGGCAAAGGCACACGTTCAAAACTCAACACACCAAACGAGTGCATTTCATGTCATGTAAATTGTGTCTCAAAAATTTATTTATTTTTTTTAAAAAAAAGCTCTCAGGCCAAGTCTAGGTCATCACAGCCAGAAAAAACAGGCGTAGCAAATAAAATATTTGAGTAGGTATACAAAATATTAACAGAAAAAATAAAATGGAATAACATTGATGAGTCACTTAAAAGGCGTCAGGAGACGATGAAGGAAAGGGGCCCATGGAGTTTGGTGCCTCAGTTCTCAGAGCTACTGATATGTAGCTAAACCTGCTGCTAAACTCAGCTCTAGGCTGAGCCATAAACATCTTGGAACAACTGTTACACAGACCTAAGTGAACTCTACCTCTTTGGAGATTTGAAACCCCCTAGCTTGCATATTGGACTAATCAATGCCTGTTAACCTAGCCAGAAATCCTTCATTTGCATGAAAAAATTACATGTTGTGGTTTTTGCCTTAAGGAACCCTGCCTTTCTTTGATCACTGTGGCGTAGTTGGGGTTGCTCCTTGGATGGGCTGGGGGAACTGCATCAGGTGTTAGACAGGTGGGGTCAGACCGCACCTGAGTTCAGCAACATTTGAGTCTGGCTAGGAAAGAGTTCAGAGTCAAGACTCCATATTTATTCATAAAATCACGGAGGTGGAAGTAGTAATGTGTAGATGAAATGGGCTTAGGAAACAAGTTACAGAGGTAGAGGAAGGGCCCTTTGGAGCTTGGGAGTTAGGAAGGTAATGGTGATGCCTGGGGCAGGGAATGGGGAGATGGAAGGGAGGAAGGGAGAGCATGCTGGGTCCTCTGAACTAAGGGTTTTAAGGGTGGAGATTTTAGGGGAGATCCCAGGGGATGATCTCAATAGAATATTCATCAGTTTTCCGGGTGTGCCCTCTCAGGGTCTAGGCCTCCACTGATTGATTGTTGGTGCCTGAGCAGGGGGTCATTATTCAATGCAGCTGGTCCTGAGGTCAGCCATGAGGATCTCCTGTCTGGTTTTGCTGTTTTTTTGGGCCTGGAGCTGAAATACAAACTGAGGCCTAGAGTTTATCTCTAGGAAGGGAAGGTTAGGGGGTCCAAACTGCAGGGCCATTGACTTGCTAGGGGAGGAACGGTCCCCCGGGGGGTGAGGTCCCACCCTTCAGCTGTCCCTTGCTAGGCACCTGGGGCTTTCTGCCCTGGTGACCTCTGTACCTGGCCCACAATCCCTGCTCTGTTACTGTGTCTAACTGCCTGCCACAGATTTTTTTTTTCCCCCAGATGGTAGAGATACTTTTATAAAACGATAACAACCACATTTCAGATACAATTTTAAATTTAATTTTACTTGAATTTCACAGACGAGAAAGACAAGTTGGTGAATTCATATAAATATTTCTTCTAGACAAGAGGCACTTCCTCTAAAATAACCCTTCAAGACTAAAAAAAAAAAAAAAAAAAAAAAAAAAAAAAAAAAAAAAAAAAAAAAAAAAAACCACACAAAACTGTGAGAACATTAAAGGTTGCAATCATTATTATCTCCCAGGACATATTTTCATTTTTGTGTATCTAGATTGACTTCTTGCAGTGAAAGATGAGTTCGTTGGCCCAGCCACACTGGCATGAACACGCAGTTCTGAAAATATTGAAGCCTTTCTGTATATTAATGGCCATAGGTAAGGCTTTGTTTGCAGAAAATATTCAGTGTGAAAACCATTTGAAAACCCCTGCTCAAGGTCAGCCCTCAGGCCCTTGCAAGTTTTCAGTCTGGAATTTCCGAGAATGGACCTGACACATATTTTTGTCTCCTTTTGCTCAAATAAATGCTCTGTTCTTTATTCTAGCCTGAACCTCTTCTTGGTACACATATATGTTGATTCTTTTAAAAAAACAAAAACAAAAAAACTGGCGCATTCATTTATTTAGACAAAAGTACTCTTAGTATTTCTTTGCGTTTATTTACTAACAGGACGAAACAATAATATTCAGCTGCCAAATAAATGACAGGAGTTAAAATTAATCTTGCAACCAGCCTAGGGAGCGCTATTCTTGCCCGCTCTCATGGGTGAGGGCCCCAGGAAGTGGAAAGGGCTGTGTTTCTAAGTATCTGGCTGCACAGCGGGGCAGGAAGAGGCCGCGGCCGGGGCCCACGTGGGTCACGGACCCGACACCCGACCCAGGTGGGCGCCTCCGCAGCCGAGCGGGGTGACGCGGCCCGTGGTCCCGGCCCGGAGGCGCCGCTGCAGGGCCCGGAGGCTGTGCCGAGCCCCGGAGGCGCTGCAGCAGAGGGCACCCCTCGGCGGGCTTCCCGGAGCGCGGATCCTCGCCGGGACAGGCTCCGCCCCGGCGCGCAGAGCGCGGCTCCCGTCCGCCCTGGGCCACCCGCCCCGCAGCGACCCGGCCGCGCCCGGAGGGACCCTGAGCTCCCGCGCCCGGCCCCGCCCCAGTCTCGAGCCCCACTTGTTCGCGTTAGGTAC
>PVJC01053511.1:0-10823 GCA_004026665.1 Murina feae | reverse complement strand
CAACAACAACTGCAGAACATAACAGCACAAAAGGACCATTTTTAAATTATTCAGACATTTTGTAAAATTTGATCCTTCTGCTTCTCTTACCTCTGAATGCTTTCACTGGGATGTCTGGGATGTGAAGGACCTATTCCAGTTATTTTGATCTTGGAGTCCTCAAATTCTCTGGGCAGGTGGCAGCCTGTAGGAATGTGTCTTAGGAAGCATCCTATCACTTCCATTCTTTGGCCTGTGAAGCCTTCCACTATCCAATACACTACAGAAACCATGAGTGTTCTGTTAGCTCTGGGGCAGTGGAATTGTGAGACAACCACAAAGAATTCAGAGTATCCTATATAATAAAAGCCTAATATGCTGTGTCCGGTTGACCGGTCTGCCTTTCAAACAATCAAAGCATAATATGCTAATGATATGCTAAGGCTGCTCAACTGCTCGCTATGACATGCACTGACCACCGGGGGGCAGGCAGTCAACTGGTCGACCAGTCACTATGATGTGCAGTGACCACCAGCAGCAGATGTTCCGACTGTTAGGTTAGCTTGCTGCTGGGGTCCGGTCGATTGGGACTGAGTGAGACAAGCCAGACATACCTGGAGCCCTCCTGCAGTCCCTCCCTGGCTGCCAACCTTCTGTGTCTCTCCCCAGCTCCGAATGTGCACCAGTAGGGTCCCTCAGCCTAGCCTTGCGGCCCCAGCAGGGCTGAGGGGACCGGGCACCACTATCTATGAGGGCGTGACAGTCAATTAGCATATTCCCTCCTTATTGGCTATGGGCACTGCCATCTTTGAGGGCCAGCCAGGCAATTAGCATAGTCCCTCCTTATTGGCTGTGGGTGCTGCAATCTTTGCGACAACATGAGGGTCAATTAGCATATAGGATTGTTTCTCTCTCTTTTTTGTTACAAAATACGTTTAATTTGGGTACTTTTTGGTGACACACTTTTAGTAGATTTAAGATATTTTTTTATTTTTTTTCCCTTTATTGATTAAAATATTACAAATGTGACCTTATCCCCGCAATGTCCTCTCATCCCCCCAAGGATTGTTTCTCAAAAATGAGATTTTTAAATATATAAAATATATGTTCAATCTCACTCTTAACATAAGTGCAAATAAAAATTACATGAGCAGACTTAGCAGATTGGCAAAAATTTAAAAGAAGTGAATAACCTCTGTTGGCATTTTCATATATGGGTGGTGGGAGTATAATTTGCTGAATGGAGGACAATTTGACAATATCTATCAAATTTTATCATGCACAAAGCCTTGGATTCAGCAAATTTACTTTTAGGAATTTATACCAGAGATATTCCAAACATGTGCTCAAAGATGTAGGTATAAAAGTATTTATTGCAGAATTATTTGTGAACGAAAAGAAAAAGAAGAAAGAAATATAGAGGTCCATGAATAAGACAGGTTAAATAAGTTAGTAAGTTAGAGTATGTCCATATAATGGGATACTATTAAATAACAACCTACCTGAAGTGTTGCCAAGGGGGAAAGAGTACAGAAACATGTGTAATTCCACTTGTTTAATATACAGAAATTAGTGACACAGGTTGCATCTGGAGAAGGAAATTAGAAAAGTTTTTCATTTGTACCCTTATCTTTCACTGCATACCTTTTTTGAACATTTGGATTTTTATCATTTGTGTTTTATTACATATTTTGAAAATTAATTAATTTTTAATATCCACAAAAGTAATGCAAAAAATATATAGAGAAATAATAGCTTACATGCATTGAATTTTGCTGGATGTCAGGCACTGGTTTACTAAACACTGCATGTATTATGTGATTTGATTCAACCATAAACTTGTAAGGTGGGTACCACTATTATCTCCATTGCACAGAGGCAGAAAATTGTGGTAGAAACAGACTGAATAGCTTGCCCAAGGATTCCCACCTAGTTGGTGACAGAGCTGAGATTTGAACCCAGGTGGTCTGGTTCCCGAGAACAGACTCTTAGCCACCATACTACACTGCTCCTCTGTAGTCTTAAGTTTCCAAAATAAGTCTTAATTATCGTGTAGCCAATATGGAACTTAGATAACCAACTCAGATGTGCAGGAAATACCTTCTTTATTTTTCCCTGAATTACCTTAAGTCAGATTCTGAGTCTCCATCCTGTGGACAGAAAATGTAATCTCAGTCATTATTGGGGCTTTCCCCTTCAGGGGCTACATAAGGTCCTGGGGTCTTACTTGGTACCAAAACCAGGCAGAGACCCTAGCAGTTGTCAGCCCACACTGATTACCACAGACATGTCCACAGACCCAGCTCAACCCTCCAGCATGTAGCTACAGCATGTAGTCTTATGCATTCTGACTCCCAGACTGCAAACTTCGTTATATTCAAGAAAAATCATCTCCTTCCCTTTCCCCACTGCCTTCAAAGGCATCAAAAATACTGTCTTCAATGAGTTCAGACAGCCAGATCATTCTGCAAAATATCCCTCAGGTGAGAAATGACTAAGGGTCTGTTTAACTTGTTTAGATCAAAGGGGAAGAGAAAATATGGGAAGAAGACTAAGAAATTTATATCTCAATAAATTATCCTGCCACAAAGTCAGACACACACACACACACACACACACACACACACACACACAAACTCTTGGATTTGGAATTCACCCCCATCACTTCCTGTGCAAGGGTTTCACTTGTGTGGTTCTGGAAGGATGGTTGTAGTGAATAAATAAAACGAAGTCTTCCGTTGGCAGCAGATTTAGACCAAGACTTGAGACAGTTAACACCTGCAGTTTGAATGCGAAGGCGCATGGGTCAAAAACCTGATGGGGAAGTGAGGATACCTTAAAATTCCTCAAATAAAATCAGTCAAGTTCCCAGTCTCTACTCAGCTAACCAACCGTAAGTGCAGGAAAGAAGACAAGATGGGAATCCAGGGAAGGAAGTGTTAGAATCCAAGGGCCTGGCCACAAAGAGCATGTACTTAAATAGAAACCAGGTTGACCCCAGACCTTTAGGGTGGTTAGAGCAGGCAGGGAAACGGAGAGATGTGATCTAAGCACAGGATCTTTTCACCATAGGCGCCTGGGTAAGGGGTCTGCCCCAAATTCCATCTGCCACCAATAAGAGCAGAAGGAAAATGTGGAGGGAGAGCCACGCCCTGAGGAAAGAGTCCAAGATGGGTGTGCCTCCAGTGTGTTCAGCAATTGCGTCCAGCTCAGCGAATCTGAGTATCTTTATTCTTCGGGCTACTATCTCTCTTAGTGAATGAAGAAAATTTGATATTAAGCAGTTTCTAAAACCCAATTACCCCCATCCTTTGTCTAAGTTTTGTAGAGGAAAAGGAATAGCTACAGTACTGGTCGTATTTGCTTGTGAGCTCCTGGTCAGCCTCATGCCTGGTCCTTTGCTCCACCTAGTGGATTTCCAGGCTGGAGAGGCTCTGAAAGAAACCAGTGACGAGAAGGGTGTACTTCTGCTGATAAATCTGGACTTCTGTCCGTGTGTTGTTTTTTTTATATATAGATAATACCCTCTTCCACCCCAATCTGTCCTTGTTCATACTGAGTGAACTCTTTCATTTATTTCCATTGAAGCCAAATGTGTAGCTGTGACTCAGAAGAATCTCGTGTTTCTTTTCTCTCTTCTTAATATTTGAATAGTTTTACATGATCAGAAGACTCATATGAACACAGAAAAGCATATTCCACTCATTATATCCTCTGGTGGCCAAATTTAATCAACTCTCAACAGGGTTACTTGATTAAGTGATGGCCTTGTTAACCCCCATGGAGCTCCTTTGGGCAATAACTGGGTAAGTAGTCATAGGACTTTTCCAAGGAGTTTCATATTAAATTATAAAATTAGATGAAAGACTATTATAAATCACGACAAGCGTAAGGATTTCAAGTTGAAAGGTGTTCAGAGTTGATTCTTACACAAAATCTATATGTGGAGATAAAGATTAATACTATGCTTAAGCCATTAGAGTATACAAACTAAATTAAACATTCTCTACTTACTTGATAGCTAGCCAGCAGTGCCCCTGCCACTCAACAGCCTTAAAAATCAATCATTATTCTTTGTTTCTTACATATAGTTGATATTTAATCACTGTTATGGGTTGAATTATGTTCCTTAAATTTTTATGAATTGAAGTACTAACTTTCAGTACCGCAGGATGTAACCTTATTTGGAGATAGGGTCTTTATGGAGGTAATCAAGTTAAAATGAGTTTTAAGTAGGAAAAAAGTGAAATTTGGATAGAGACACATATGCATAAAAGAAGAACACCATACAAAGATGAAGATGGCCATCCACAAGCCAAGCAGAGAGGCCTGGGCCAGATCCTTCCCTCACAGTCCTCAGAAGGAACCAACCCTCCCACCATATTGAATTTGGACTTCCAGCTTCCAGAACGGAGACAATAAACTTCCGTGGTTTAAGCCACCCAAGTACTTTGTTACAGCAGTCCTAGCAAACCAATACATTTGTCTTTAGCAAATGAATAAGACACTCTCGGCAGAATAAATGAAATTAATCCATAGAATGCTAAAGTTGAAAGAGATCTCAGAAAATATCTTGCTCCGCTCCCTGGGTTTGAAATAAGATGCCTAAGATCACACAGCAAGTTGGTGGTGTAGTCACCCTTTTAGCTCCAAACTTCAGCACACACGTTCTATCGCAGTCCGCCAGCTATTTCAAAGATGGTGGCAAAATCAGCCTAGGATGCTGATTAGATCCAAAACTTTGTTGGAAAGAATTTCCTGGGGGAGAGTATGAAAGCATAAGCTCTTTCTAAGTATTTGCTAATGGAAGCATATGCTAAACAGAGAATTAATTGCTGGCTGGATGCCAGCCAGAAGGCTGATACCCCGTGGAACAGTGAGACATGTAGCTTGACATTGGGCTGGGCCTATGGGATCCATCATCCCTCCTGTAGACAGACACTTGGTTGCAGTAAAGGTCTGGCTCTGCTCTGGCTAGAGGGTGCCCCTGTGCCACTGGGGCTGAGTCACCCAATGACTTAATCATCTACGGGTCAGAAGCTCAGGTTCCTGGGAGCAGGGTGGGGGCTGGAGGAACAGAGCCTTAGTAATGCTTCATAGTGGGTATGGAGACATTAAAATAGTAAGCATACTATTGACTAAAGTACATGACACAAGTAATTGCTAGAGACTTCAAACCGGTTATCGCCTAGGATTATGGAGAACTGGTCTAATATCAGACAGAAGGCCCCGTTTCAACTCTGCAGCAGAGGCTTTTGAAAAGTGTCCAGAAGTAATTGGCATTTAATCGATGCAGTCATTATCACAGCACATGGCTCCTGCAGCTTCAGGCCCATTGCAACCACTGAACTGCGAAAGGCAGAATATGTCGGTGAAATTTAACTACCACCGACATGTAATTCACAATCCCAGACTAGGTCCGCATGGACATATATTAACGTTTTCATATTTGAGAAATACAGGTTCCCTGTCCATAAGAATTCAGTCTTGTGTCAATAACGGTATAAACAATGATGGACATTTCCATTTACAGGCCCCTAATCAGCATTAATTTTGATAGACAGGAGGGTAAAAGCTACAACAGGCTGCCAAGCATTTGCTTTTCATCTAATCTTCTCTAAACTTTCCATGAAACATTAGGAAGAATATGAGAGCTTTTTTTTGCTTCCTGAGCTATGGAAGGAGCATGTGCTACTTATAATTTAGGGACAAGGAAGTATTGACTTTGCCCTTGGTTTTGCTTCAAAAAAAGTGTTACCATCGGGCAGGGTACTAAAAGAGAATATACTTCTCCAGGAGGGTAGACACTGTTCTCAGTCCTATGCTCTCTCTCCTTTTCTTGGCAAGAGTTCATAGTTGGCTTCTGCTCACCTTGTAAAAGGCAATTAGAAAAAAGAGGAGGCCCAATTTCCCCTCTCAGCACCTGGTAAGCCTTTCACGCATGACTGATGAGACGAAGTGAAGAGGAGGAAAAGTCTCTTTGAATGTAAGGACCCATAAAATGTTTACTTAGACAATGGCGGTCCATTTCAGTGTTTTTCAAAGGGTACTTCTGAGGTACCCACTTCAGAATGATCTAAATTAAAAAGCTTGTCCACAATGCAGATTGCCAGGCCCCTGCATGTGCTCTAAATCGGAATTCATGCAAGTAGAGCCTTGGAATCGACATTGTTACCAAGTGTTGCCAGGAACTCTATGGCCACTAAAATGGATTCTACTCACCTTGCCTCCATCTCAACATGGCTGTGCTCCAAAGCCAATTTCTTCCCCGCTACTCTTACTCCTCTGATTGTATCAAGTCTCAGGCTTAGTGTTTTCATATGCAAATAGCACTCAAATTTATATCTGCAGCCCACAGCTTTCCTCCAAACTCCAGAATGCTATAGCTAACTGCCTGATGGATGTCCAAAAGGCATATTCCAAAACAAACTCTTCCGTTTTCTCTGTGAACTTGTTCTTCCTCACCTCAGTAAATGGTGGCACAGTTTACCGCAGACCTTGGAGTCATTCCTGATTCTATCCTTGACATTTTCCTCACTTCCTCTCATGCTCACATCCAACTAGAGCTCTTTCAAAACATGCTCCACAGCTTCCTCTATTCTCTGGGCTACTTCAGCAGCCTTCTGTTTGGTGTCTCTGCTTCCTTTTTATCAGTCAGAATTCTGCTGCAGATAACAGAAGCCATTCTGGCTATTTGAAGCAGAAAGGAGTTTAATAGAGTCGTGGTAGACTGACGCAACAACAATCCTTCCCCATGGACCTTTTTGCAGTGTGACTTTGCTACAACTGCTGTCTTCCCTCCCCAAATGGAGTCTATTTTCCCCTTGAATCTGAGCCAGCCCTCTGATGAACTTTGACCAATAGAATGAGGTAGTGATGTTGAGTGACCCCCAGACCTAGCCATAGGAGGCTTTTCCAGATTTCATTTTCACCCTTTTGGAAGGCAGCCTTCCTAGAAAGCAGCTCAGGCTACATTATTGAGGGATGAGAGACCACATGGAGAGAGAGGGCTCAGACTTTTAGGCATCCCTTCTAAGGTCCCAGACGTGTGAGGGAGGCCAAATAGGACCTTGGAGACTAGCATAGCTGACAGCTAAATGCAACCACACATGTGAGCCCAGGTGAGATCAGCAGAAGTGTCCCGCCAACCTAAGTTTTGGGGAAAGTTGATTACACAGCAACAGATAAAGTGAAATAATGTTAGGCCTTGCAATACCTTTTGTTCCCTGTAGGGGGAGGCTCTAGGCTAGGCATCCAGCAATGGTTTCCAGAGGAATACTGCAGAACTGGCCTGCCAGAGGAACTGCTACTTCTGCCATAAGATAGAAGCTAAAAATCAGGAAGCTATCAACCACTTTCTAAGTCTAAAAACACACCACCTTAGCCATGACCTGGGCATCAGGAAGTCACTGCAAGAGCTGTTGGCTGGCCCTAGCCAATGTGGCTTAGTGGATAGAGCATTGGCCTGCGGACTGAAAGGTCCCAGGTTCAGTTCTGATTAAGGACAAATGCCTGGGTTGTGGGCTCAATCCCCAGTAAGGGGCCTGCAACTGGCAGCTTATCAATGATTTTCTCTCATTATTGATATTTCTTCCTCTCTGAAATTAATAAAAGTATATTTTTAAAAAGAGTTTTGATAAGCCCTAGAAATCTAACACACAGTATAATGAACATAGATAACACTATTGTACTATTAATTATGGAATGTGATAAACATCACTACAATGGCAATCAGATGATAGTATGTAAATGTATTAAAGTAAACATCATACACCTTAAATTTACGATGTAATATGCCACATTTAAATAAATAAAATGTATTTTTTTCTGTAGTAGCATCTAGAATAATACCTGCACAGGAGATGCTCATTAAATATTTCTTAAATGATTGAACTGAAGTTTGATAAAGGAAAGTCATATTTTAGAAAAGGCTGTTTCTAGTCAACCCCGACTATGACACTCCGTATGCTTAAAACCCTAAAATCAAGAGAGATTTAGAATTCAAGATTTTTTTCAGCCTAGAACTTACCATCTCTTCTATCGCTGTACTACCATCTTGAGTCAAACACTTTGGGTTTTTTTGGTAATAAATTTTCATTTAAAAATATGAATTTGGGAGGATGGGAAGGATTTCTTGAAGGGCAAGCTCCTCAGTCTTTCCTGCCTCCCATGGCTTTGGCCACCATCTCTCTCCGATGGCTTGTACTTCAGGATGCTGACAGCTTGGTTTCTCTGGGTAACATCATGCAAAGGAAATTAGCTCAGTATGTCTTCTACCAAATTCCATCTGTGGCTCAGTGTTTTAAGGTGTTTGCGAATGAGGCTAAAGAGCAATTTTGATAAAACAAGGCAATGTTCCAGTCTCTGAGAATATATCTCTCCCCGCCCCCCCCCCAAAAAAACCATTTTTTAAAATACCACTGAACAGCCTGGAAATCTACCCACGCATGAGCAATCTCCTGCAATATACAGAAAGCTTTTCAGGTGTCACTGCTATAATAGCAGGTGGTTCCTTTGGCTAGAAAAATTATGGCAAGAGACAGAAAGAAAACTGTTTTAATATTCTGGGTACAGTTTTCCCCAAGTGAATCATTCCCATATGTCCACTCTTCCCATGGTCCCCTTTCCAGAGGAAGTGGGCTGTGTGAATGGAAGTGTGGAGATGCAGTCTGGTGGGCAAACTTCAATGGTGTCCATATTTGGCAGGTTCAATTGATCTTTAGCTATATATCAGCCACTCTTTTGTAAGTCTCAAAAGGCAAAATTTGAATATGGATTTGATACCTGTTGATGCTTCCCTCATAATAAACACATAATCTTGTTATGAAGATTTAGTAGTGTTTATTTGAGGTAAGGCTGCTTCTGAAATTCCATATACATTCATTTTAAATAAAAGCTTATAGGGAAGGCTGAAACTAGAGCAGCTGGCAAAGGTGGTTATTTAATTCACTTTTTATTATGAAACTAGAGGCCCTGTGCATGAAATTTATGCACAGGGTCCCTAAGCCTGGCCAGTGATCAGGGCCTAGTGGGGCCTTCCACTAGGCTGCTGGCTGGGGACACTTTGCATATTAGCCATATATATATATATATATATATATATATATATATATATATATATATATATATAGTGCACAAAATTCGTGTGCTAGTATGGTCTCAAGGCCTGGCCTGTGATCAGGGCAATCTTCCCCAGTAGCCTGCAGCTGGCCCCATCCCTGGCTGCCACTCACCCCTGATTCCCCATTCGCCATCAGGTGATTGGATTCTGCCAGCCAGGGAAAGAGACCAAGAGGTGTTCAGTGTGCCTCATAGTGATTGGTCCAGCAATTATTCTTGTCATTCTGCTGTTAAGGTCAATTTGCATATTATCCTTTTACTAGAGGCCTGGTGCACAAAAATTTGTGCACTCGGGGGTTGGGGGGAGTCCCTCAGCCTGGCCTGTGTCCTCTCACAGTCTGGGAACCCTCAGGGGATGTCCACTTGCCAGTGGGGAGCAGATCTAAGCTGCAGTTGGACATCCTTACCGCTGCTGAGGAGGCAGAAGAGGCTCCCGCCACCACCACTGTGCTGGCAGCTGTCAGCCTGGCTTGTGGTTGAGCAGAGCTCCCCCTGTGGGAGCACACTGACCACCAGGGGCAGCTCCTGTATTGAGTGTCTGCCCCCTGATGGTCAGTGTGTGTCATAGTGACCAGTCATTCCCAGTCATTATGCTGTTAGGATCCATTTGCATATTACCCTTTTATTATATATATATATAATAGAGTCCTGGTGCATGGGTTGGGTCTGGCTGGTTTGCCCTGAAGGGTGTCCTGGATCAGAGTGGGGATCCCACTGGGGTTCATGGCCAGCCTTGGTAAGGGGCTGAGGACCATTTGCAGGCTGACCACACCTCAGTCAAGGTGGGGGTCCCCACTGGGGTGCCTGACCATCCTGAGTGAGGGGCTGATGGCTGTTTGCAGACTGGCCAAGCCCCCCAGTGGGAACCCTCACCCCATGGGGGTGTGACCAGCCTGGGTGAGAGGCTGATGGCTATTTGCAGGCTGGCCACACTCTCTTCAGGATGAGGGTCCTCACTGGGTGAGGGTCTGATAGCTGTTTGCAGGCTGGCCAAGCCCTCCAGTGGGGACCCTCACCCCATGGGAGTGTGGCAAGCCTGGGTGAGGAGCTGAGGGCTGTTTCAGGCTGCCCACAGCCCCTTCATGGTGGGAGAGTCCTACTGGGGTGTCTGGCCAGCCTGGGTGAGGGGCTGAAGGTCTTTTTTTAGGCTGGCCACGCCCCCCGGCGACCCAACCTCCCAGCCTCTCCTTCTTTTCTTTTTCTTTTTCTTTTTTTTCTGGGATTTATTTATCTTCTGTAATTGAAACTTTGTAGCCTTGAGCGGAGCCCAGGGCTGCCAGGGCAGGTGGGAAGCTTGGCTTCCTCCATCATTGGGGGCAACCCAAGCCTCCTGCTTGCTCTAGCTTCCTGGCCACTGCCATCTTAGTTGGGTTAATTTGCATACTTGCTCCTGATTGGCTGGTGGGCATGGCTTGTGGGGGTGGCTTGAGCATAGCAGAGAGATGGTCAATTTGCATGTTTCTCTTTTATTATATAGGATTATATAGGATATTTGAGACATAGAAAAAGTGTAAAGAATAGGTATTTGAGAGAAACAAGATGGCGGCATAGGGTAGACACCGCATATGCAGCTGTGAACAACTATTTCAGAAAAACCGCGAAAAGAACACACGGACACCACACGCACCCACAGGACGGCTGGCTGAGTGAAAATCCTACAACCAGAGAAGAGTCTGAGACTCAGAGCAGCAGCGGAAGCAAAGTACAGAGGTACGGAGGCGCGC
>PVJC01053510.1:0-10804 GCA_004026665.1 Murina feae | reverse complement strand
ACACGGATGGACACATTGAAGGGCGCCATGTTCTGAGCCCGATTGCTGGTTTCCATGGTGACACAGATGGAAATATTGAAAGGGCACCATATTCTGAGCCCGATTGCTGGGTTTCCATGGTGACACGGATGGACACATTGAAGGGCGCCATGTTCTGAGCCCAATTGCTGGGTTTCCATGGTGACAAGGATGGAAACATTGAAAGGGCACCATGTTCTGAGCCCGATTGCTGGTTTCCATGGTGACACAGATGGAAACATTGAAAGGGCACCATGTTCTGAGCCCAATTGCTGGGTTTCCATGGTGACACGGATGGACACATTGAAGGGCACCATGTTCTGAGCCCGATTGCTGGTTTCCATGGTGACACAGATGGAAACATTGAAAGGGCACCATGTTCTGAGCCCGATTGCTGGGTTTCCATGGTGACAGGGTTGGACACATTGAAAGAGCACCATGTTCCAGGCCCGATTCCTGGGTTCCCATGGTGACATGGATGGAAACATTGAAAGGTCACCATGTTCCAGGCCTGAATTCCTGGGTTTCCATGGTGACAAGGATGGAAACATTGAAAGGGCACGTCCTGGCCCAGCTTCGCGGCCTGTGCCTAATGCCCCCCGGCCTGAGACCCCGGCGCGGGAGGCAGCTGGCGGCCTCTGCCGCCTCGTCCCTCACAGCAGCTGGGGACGTGGACCAGCCTCGTCAGCAGGACACTGCTTCCCGCTCCGGGGCCGCTCGGACGGTGCCCGGCCCAGAGGGGTGTCCCCAGGTCTGAGAGTGGCCGTGTCTTTCTCTTCTTTGGTCTCTGACGAGCACACAGCCCCCTGTGGTGCAAGTGATTTTCTTGTCTAGTAGCAGTTCCGACGTTGACTGGCCTCTGCATGTGCTCCCCAGCCCACCGTGGGGCCCCCAAAACACACAGGCCCGTCCTCGGGACGCTCCGTGGGTCAGTCAGTGGCGTGGAAGCTGTTACCCTACAGGCCACACTCTGGTGGTTTTCTGTGCCTGTCCATTTATGCAGATGAAGAAGTTTTAGTAAGACGTTTTTAGCGATAGTTACTCGATTGTGTTTTCTTTTTTTGTACCCAGTTTATCTTTCATAGCATTGACCATAGACGGGCCTCCCCTTGTGCTGGCAGGCGCTGCCCGGACCACCCGTGGGACTGACTCTGACGCCGCCGCCCCTCGCTGGCTGGATGTGAACCCTGACACGGGACAGGTCCCCGACCTTTCCTGTTTAGTAGACCAGGCCCAGCAGTGAGGCGAGGCCCAACCCCCTCCCCCGTAGATGGCTAGTGTTTGCGGCATTTCGTATTTATACGCACGCGTTTTATTTAAAGGACAGCAGGAGCCCGACCCTGACTCAGTTTCGCATGTAGCTGTGTGCCCGGCCCTTGGCACCTTCCGGCCTCCACCCATCGATGGCGAGTGCAGGCTTGGCACAGGGCGTCCTCGCCCTGCCTGACCGGGAGGGCCACCTGACAGCAGCCGGTCCCTGGACGAGGCAGTAACCACCCGCCAGCCAGGGGCTGAAGACATTCGGCCTTTATTTTTGTATTTCGGTGACATGAATGTAAACGGGACAGCTCAGGGTCGTTTGGAGCCTGTTGAGTTTTTATCTGCCTGTGATTTATTTTCTTTTTAAGTGATACTCGTGTAACAGCCTGGGCTAAATCAAGAAGGAAGACGCCGGTGTTTCGGGCGTCCCAGCCCCCAGCGTGCTGGGGGCGAGAGTTCCAGGATGCTTTTTTGTTTGCTAAACTTTGAAGAAATATGTGCCTCAGTCTAGAAGTTTTGTCTCTGTCCTCTGCATGTGACACCCAGCAGTCTGACCAGCTGTCCCACCTTTCCGGGGTGGGACTCGCTCGCAGTGGAGTGTGACATCAGCGAGCCGCGCGGCCCGCGCCGCGCCCGGTGTGCAGAAGGTGCGGGGACAAGCTCTACTCATGTGCTTTGCTCCTCTTTGTACATAGCTCCTCAGCTCATGAACCTAAGTATACACTTTCAGGTATTTTTGTACCGATAAGGGACTGGTGATCTGTTTCTTGTAATTTGAAATAAACATTAATAAACATACAGTGTTCTTCATTTTCCATGGTGTGTGCTGTCTCTTTATTTGGAACCCCTCCAGCTGGTCAGTGGCTGAGACTCTTCAGAAGTGATGTGGATCGGTGACGGCGTGCTTCCTCGCACTTGGGGGGAGTGGGCCGGGGGCACTGGGTGGGAACCGGCACGGGCTGGGCGAGTTCCTGGGCCCCACGGAGTCGGGGTCTCAGGTCAGTCAGCTGGTCCCCTCGGGTGCTGGACAGCCCCGCGGGCTGTCTCCACCCAGGGTCAGCAAGCACCTCCCCGGGACCCATCAGCGCTCACACCTGACAGCTACCCCAGTGGGACAGGTCCCGCGGCAGCGGCCTCACCTGGGGCGCGATGAGCTTCGGGCCGCCCCTCCCACCCACACAGAGGATGCAGGACCGTCACTGCGGCCTCGCCCACGGGCAGGAGCGCCCCAGGGCATCACTGCGCTCCTGTCCTTGCTTTCAGGAGGGTCCTCTGCGCCTGCAGCGCACCTCTGTGGCCCCTGACCTGCACCCGGCCCGAGCCTCCGTCTCCCTCCCCAAGGCTCCCCATCCATCCTGGCCCTGCCCTCGCCAGCACACTCCCGGGCAGCCGTCTCCTCACTCCGTGTCTCTCCGCATCAGGCCGTCTCCACGCGCCTGGCTGCGCGGGGCCCTTCCCTTCAGAGCCGAACTAACCTTCACCTGTTCTGGGGAAAATCCTCGGTCGCTGACCCAGACGGGAACATGAAAGAAGAGTGCGCATCACTGAGGGAGTGGGCAGGTGGGAAGTCGGGCGAAGGGACAACGAAACCAAGGGCCTGAGTCTAAGAAATGAAGAGTGGACATCCTCATGGCCTCGAGACGGCTGCGAACATGCCCTCCGCTTTAAGTGGCCAAACAAGGAGGCCCCTGACTGGTTCGAGGAGCCAGGGTGTCCCTGGGGTGGGAACAGCCGGCCGTTGCACAGGAGTGCACTCCCAGCTGAGGCGCATGGGCCATGCCCGTGGACTTACACAGCCTGCCTCACAGGTGGAGCCACAGCCCCAGCCGCTGGGCACAGCACAGTCCAAGCTCAGCCTCTGGCAGGCACGGGGCTGACCATGGCTGGCCCGGCCTCCCAGGTCACAGTCACACCTGGAGAGAGGGGGGCATTGCTCATTCCTTAGGAAACCATGCACCTGAGTTCTTTCCTAATCCTCACCTGAGGATATTTTTTCCATTGGTTTTTATTTGTTTTTAGAGAGAATGGGAGGGAGGGAGAAGGGGGGAGAGAGAGAACTTCCGACATGAGAGAGACCCAGTGATTGATCGGTTGCCTCCTGCGTGCGCCCTGACCAGGGCCGGGGATGGAACCTGAAACTGAGGCACTTGCCCTTGATCAGGAATCGAACATACGACCCTTCTGCCCTCGGGCCAGCACTCTAACCATTTAGCCACCTGGCCAGGGCCACCTGAGTTCTTACAGCTTCACCTGTGCCACGGAGGACTTGGGGGCGAGGGCCTGCCATGAGCCGCAGGTGGCATCCAGCAGGGCCAGGTGGCTTTGGTCTGATCCCACCTTGGATTTCTCCCCTGAAGGGTCACCTGGGACCCAGGCCCCGTAACCCAACCCAAAGGCCAAACGCTAGGGGTGAGAAGTGGTCCCCTGGGGACGGGGTGGGCCAGCGGCCCCGTCTCCACAAGAGGCTGCAGCTGCCAGGCAGCGCCGCTACAGCTCAGAGACGTCGGGGCGTGGCGCTCAAAGGTCACATCACACGCCACTGGAGCTGCCCACATGGAGGCTCCCAGCTGGCTCCACCGAGAGGCGGGATCAAGCCCGGGGCGGCCCTGGAGGGCACGGGTGAGTCTAAAGGCAGAGCTGCGGGCAGCCTCGTGATGAGGGTCCCGCTGGAGACCCGCCCCTTGCGCCCGCCCCCTTGGCGCAGGTCACTTGGGTGGGAGAGTGTGTTTAGCCACGGGAGACGGTCTGCGTTTGAAAGCGCCCACGTGCATGCACAGCTGGAGCCTCCCGGGTGCGAGGGTTGCGGGTGGGGGAGTAGGATCCACAGAACCGCCTGAGGATTTGCTATGGGGTCTGTTTGGTTCTCGGTGAAGTGTTCCCAAGCGGAGGACCAGGCTCGGGCGCTGCCAGGCGCTGCCCGCTCGGGAGGTGGGCGCGCAGTTCCCGGGGACGAGGCTCTATCACCACCAGAGGTTAATGTTTAACCAGCTGATGAGGCTGAAAACCAAGGCCCAGGGCCCTGTGGGTTCGCAGCTCCGGGCAGACCTGCGTGAGCACCACCCCAGGCTGTTCGCCGCCCCCCAGCCCCTCAGCCCCCCAGCCCGCTCTCCTGAGGGGGGCAGACGCCGCAGGGACAGGACCCCGGCCGGTGAGTCTCCCTGTTGGTCCTTATCGGACGGTCGTGGCGGAAAGGGCAGCCCCTGCGCCTTGGCCCCCGCTCAGGCACAGGGCGCCGGCTGAAAGGTTAATTCTGCCGCGGGCGGCTGGTCACTGGGCTCCTCGCCCTGGGGCCGGCAGTGGTGGTCCCTGCTGTCGCCCGCCTGACCGGGTGGGTGCCTGCGTGGTGGCACAGACAGGGCCAGCCCGACCTCTGCTCCTCTCCACCTCTCCCCCCACACAGCCTGGGTTCCCGGGCCTGTCTCTCCCTCGGTGACGCGGGTGTGGCCCTAACCGGTTTGACGCGAGTAAGGTGGGTGTTCATCGTTGTCTGAGGACTAAATCCCAGCGTCCAGACACCATGCAGCACATGGGAGACGACGAGCAAATGTTATGCTCCCTCGTCTCTGGTGTGAACCACCGCACCACCTTCTCCCGTGTCCCCGAGGCCTGGTCCCGCTTCCGGCAGGTGCCGGCGTTTCTGCAGCTCGGAAGGAGACACTCCTAAGGGCCCTGCGGCCCCGCTGGGGGGCATCGGCGGTTGGCTGATTGAGGGGCCGTAGGGGAGATCTGTGCCCCCATCGTCATTACGTGCACCCCTCTGTCGTCCTGAGAAGGTGGCCCCTCTCTCGTTAAGGATCCCACCCATGAGGGAGGTCTTCCTCGCTTTCATCTCCCCACCTGCGGGCACGCGGTCCCCGCACCACGCACCGGGCCGTCCGTCCTTCAGCGACGCGCCTGCTGCTCCGCATCAGCTGTGCTCCCTTCCTGGGGGCGGGTGGGGGGCTCGGCCCTCTCTTCGGTTCCCTGGGCCCAGGTGCATCCTCCCGGCGGAAACCTCACCCTTTCGCAGCGACATCGGTCTCGAGGGGTGAGAGGCAAGACCCCGTCCTCCTCCTCCTCCGGAGCACGCTGGCCCCTCCTAGACGCGTGCACTTCCAACTTATTTTAGTCAAATGTCTGTGTTAGGATTTTTAAAAAATGTATTTTTGTTGATTTCAGAGAGGAAGGGAGAGGGAGGGAGACAGAAACATCCATGTTGAGAGAGAATCATCGGCCGCCTCCTGCACGCCCCACACTGGTGGGTCGAGACAATGACCCGGGCCTGTGCCCTAACCAGGAATCAAACCCTGACCTCCTGGTTCGTAGGTTGACGCTCACCACTGAGACACACTGGCCAGGCTCCCACGCGTTCCTGTTTCTCCTACAAGCCCAGCAGGTCTTTGGCCAGGTTCAGCCCTCCTGTCCTATCCTCGCTCGAGTCCTGTCCGTCATGCACCCTGCGGGTGGCCCTGTGGCTGTCCCAGAGACACCCGTCAGGCAGCGAGGACGGATTCTGGCCCGGGGCCTGCCGTCACCACCCGTTCCATGTTGGGGTATTTCCCTCTCATGTGTAAACCTCGACCTCGCCGCTCTCACCGCCCTGACCCCATCTGCTCTCAGAGCTCCGCTGGAGAGACTTCCACGCTGGTGCCCCTCGCACAGCTTCCCAGGCCCTAGCCCCGGCCCCACTCAGCTGCGCCTCATCCGCGCCCTGCAGCGCCGGGAGCAGCTGGCAGCTGTGGGCTCTCTCTTGTTTGTTCCCTCGAGGTCTGCCTGCCACCAGCATGGGACCCTGTGGTGGGTCCGGCCACACACGAGGGCAGGCGGGCCACTGGGGAGCTCTGTGGCCTTGGGCGATGCCCTGACCTCTCGGGGCCTCTGTCCTCTGTCTGTCAGAAGAATGGAGGACATTACCTACATGCAAGGCAGTGAGGAGGGGCAGAAGGAGCCTGTGTGGAACCTTCCCGAAGGCCTGTCCATCACAGTGACTGTGAAAGGGACCGTGTGCCTCTTCTCACAGAGGTCAGTGCTGGGGCCAGCCCCTCACCCACCTGTGCCCTCCTGCGTGGCCTCCACGGGTCACCCAGGGTCACCAGGGCCTGTGCCAGCTGAGCTGGGAGAGCCGCATCCTGCAGGTCAAAGGGCCCAGTGCCCTGCCGAGCCCTGGCACACGGCCACCTGCCCCAGCACCCCCCTCCAGGCCACCGACCAGCAGTTTCTCCACAGCGAGGGGTGAACCAGCCTGCCTCTCCCCTGCAGGGTGCTCATCTCACAGGGCAGGGGCAGAGCTTCCTCCTGCTGGCTGTGCTCCTGCCCCTCGGCCCTGCCAGTCCCTCCCTCTGGCGGCTGTGTCCACACCAGCTGCCCTGTCAGCCTCCCTGCCAGCCACCCACCTGCTGAGGAGCAGCCGCCCCCCCCCGCCCCCCGCTGGCTCAGGCCTGCAGGTCTCTGCCCAGAGGGCATGGGCTCCAGGGGCTGCTGTTCCTCAGGCCGGGCCCCTGGCTCTGTGGGCAGAGCTCCTGGCTCCTGACAGCCACGGGCCTGAGAGTGTGTGCACACGTGTGGGGAGTGTGTGCACATGCATGCTGGTGCTGTGGTTGTGTGTGGTGCCTGTATGCTGTGTGTGTGCATGTATGTGCTGTAGGTGCGTGTGATGTCTGCGTGCTGTGTACACGTATGTGGGTGTGGTGCCTGCAAGCTGTGTGTGTGCATGTAGTGTCTGCATGCTGTGTGTACATGTATGTGAAGTGTTTGCATGCTGTGGGTGCATGTGTGTGGTATGTGTGTGTCTACATGATATGCGTGCATGTGTGTGTATGCATGTGTGTATATGTCTCTGTGTGTGCAGTGAGAGCAGCAGAACCCACCTGCGCCTCCTGCCTGAGTGGGCCACTCAGCCCCTCTCCGGCCCACAGGGATCTGCGCCCCTTACAGGGAAGCCACCTGTCCTGCCCCCCAGCCTGCGGGAGGTGGCAGGAGCAGGCCCACCACTGTGTGAGGAGCTGCTGGTCGCTTCCGGGTGGAAGAACAGGGCTGTGCATCAGATGAGCCTGGGCTCGAACCCTCTCCTGCCGCTGCTTCTCTCTGACCGGAACAGAGCAGAAGGAGCTGGGCCATCCCTCCTGTCGGGGGTCCCCGTCACCCTTGGGGGGAGGAGAGAGGCCTGGCCCATCCTGTCACAGAGCAAGTGCTCCTGGCTCCCCGCCTACCTGGCCTGGTGCCCCTGGACAGGATAGGGACTGGGCTCGCTCAGGGACTGGGGACACAGGGCCCCTTTCCTCAGCCCTGGCCCCCGGCCCCTCAGGCTCCGCTTCCCCTGGGTCCTGCCCAGCCCTCTCTGGCTGTGCCCCGGAGGCGGGCGGCGGCGAGAGAGATGCTGCCTGTGAATGAGCAGAGCAGCGTGACTCTGATTGGCTTCGGGGAGGCGGACACTGTCTACATAAATGGCAATCGCGTAATCGCATCCTCTGTGTCTTTCCACCGTCGCGGAGGACAGGGGACACAGACAGCGAGAGCGGCCGCCGTGAGTACCGCTCTGCATCCGGAGCCTGGCCAGGCCAGGGAGCCGGCCCCTGGGGCTGGGACCCTGGTTTAGGGACGGGGAGAGACCTGCCTGTTGCTTCTGGCCGGGTGGATGGGCATGGTGACGACCTGGTCTCCAGCGTGTGCAGGTGGGGCTGCTCCAGGAACTTCCTGGGAGGGACACAGGTGCCCACCCGAGTCACCTCACCTCCACACAACACGTCTCCTGGGTGAGGAGCCCGTGAGCCTTGATGAGACACAGGAGTGAGTGGACATTGTGTCCAGCTGGTCCCTGAGGCATCTGGACCCAGGGGGCTGAGACACGGGGTGGGGGGGGCGGGGCTGGCAGGCCAGTTGGCAGGGTGCAGCTGGGTGCCCAGCTCCTGCCGCCTGGGGTGGGGGGAGCCCAGGGTGGCCTCCCACGAGTGCTTGTAAAATGGGTCTGATGTTTGTCGAGGGCTGGGCACACGTGGATGCTGCTTTATTAATAAGAGGTAACTGCAGGGCGAGGGGGCGGGGGGCGCTGAGCAGCCCTCTGCCAGGAGTTCTGTGTGCGCCGTCCCCAGGGGAAATCCAAGCGGCCGGCCTGGGTTCTCGCAAAGCCCTTTCCTCGGGAGGCCGGGAGCTGGGCTCCTCCGCATCTGCAGGGTTTCCCGCCCAGCCAGACCCATAGCAGGGGCCTGGGTAACAGCGAGGCTGCCACTCCGTGGGTCCGAGGGGCCAGGAAAGCACTCTCTCTTCTTGGGGGACAGGGAAGGGGGCGTCCTGGTCAAGGAGGACGCCGGTGACATGGGAATGTCCTGGGCCTTTGAAAAAGCCGAACTCCTGGGTTCACGCGGCGTCTTCGTTCCCGCTCCCCTCCCCGCTCTGGGGCTGTGGAGGGCTCTGCGCATGGTGGTGGGGATAACTGAAATCAGCAGGGCGCTCCCCTCCCTCCACCCCCCCTCCTCAGGATGGCTCCCTAGCGGGGGGGGGTGGGGGGTGCTGGTCCCCCGCAACTCCATTTGAGTCTGGCGGGGCAGGGAAAGGAGACGCCCCTTGACGGGAGGTTTCCATGGGTGCCTCTGGGCATCCCGGAGGCGGGTGCTCAGGGCATGAAGGGACAGTGCAGTGGACAGGCCTGGGAGGAAGGCTCACATCCCGTCTGTTCTCCGTGGTCCCGGAGCAGCAGACGTGGGGTCCCAGGCTGAAGGGGACGGCCCGGGCTTGGGGGCGCCCAGAGCTGGGTGGACGGGCGTGGCCCCGCCTCCCTGGGCCCCAGCGGCTCCTTTGGCTCCGTGGCTGCTTTGCACACCGAGCGGCTGTGCACACAGAGCGAGGACGAGTGTTTACCCGGGAGGAGGCGGGCGGCCTCTCCTGGGCCAGGACCAGGGCTTCCTCCAGCCTCTGTCCTCTGTGTCCGTCATCCCGCCCGCGGGCCCAGGGCTGCCGGAGCCCGCTCTGCACGGGTGGCAGCGGGGCCCCACCACACTCTAGGGGCAGGTGGTGCCCCCCGGCTGCAAGACACAGGGACAGGTGCAGACAGTGCAGGTGGCAGGGACGCCCGCAGGTGCGGGGAGGGGCCGGCTGTGGAGTCGGAAATGCCCCCTCTGCTGTGCAGCCCTGGTGGGACCGGCTCTGAGCCTTCCTGGGTCAGCAGTGTCCTGCCCCCACACCCCCCGTCCCCCACACCCCCACATCCCTCAGCCCCCGCCCCCCGCCGGGAGCGTGAGGTGAGATGTGCCCGGGGCCCACCTGGCAGGTCAAGCAACCTGGAGCCGTTTCATTTTTGGTCCTTAGGACGGGACCAAGGGCCCGAGTGGCCGCAGGGTGCGACCCGCGAAGGCAGCGCTCAGCCCCTGGCACCCAGTGCCCGTGCCGGGGGGAGGGTGGCACCGGGAGTCAGCACTTGCCACGGAATTGGTTGTGGAGAAGCAGATGCTCCCAGGAGCAGGCCGAGCAGTGCAGGGCTCCCGCAGGCTGAGGGGGGGAGGGGAGGGGGGGAGGAGGGGAGACGGGGGTCCCCGAGAGAACCGGGCGCAGAAGAGGAAAGTTCATAAGCCAAGTGCCGGGCGGTTTCTATGGGAACGAGCTGCAACAGCAAACAGTGAAAGTGATGCAACTGCAATCTCGTAAATTCAAATGTGTCCTTTCATCATGACTGTAATTAGCATGTGTCGGGTGGGTGAGTGATAAGAGCGGGGGGGGAGGGGGGGGTGCTCACTCCCTAGTGGTGGGCGGTCCCTGTTCCTCCAGTGTGTGCGCCCAGAAATGGGGCTGAGGGCCCACTCCTCAGTGCCATGGGGCAGTTGGTGTCCTGAGGGCACTGTGCCACCCTGCTCGGCGCCACCCTGCACTCGGGCGCCACGCACAGTAGCCAGCACCGCCCGCCCGCGGGGCTCCGCCGTGGGCCAGGGACCCGGGAAGCTCGAGAGGTGCGTGGCGGGTTGGGGGGGATGCATGTGGACAGTGTGCATGTGGACAGGCGAATGGGCTGGGGCAAGGGGGGGACGGAGGGGTCCCCGGCTTCGTGCCTGTGAGGTGAGCACTGTGACCGTCCGAAATCGGGGAGCTGGAGCAACATCACCAGGTGTGAGGGCGCTGAGCGGCCTTTCCCTTTGAAATGCTCAGGAGCTTCTCAGCTATATATATGTGTGTGTGTATATATATATATAGTTTTTACTGGTTTCAGAGAGGAAGGGGGAGGGTGAGACAGAAACACCAATGATGAGAGAGAACCATGGATCGGCTGCCTCCTGCACACCCCCCATTGGGGACCAAGCCCGCAACCCGGGCCTGTGCCCTAACCAGGAATCGAACCCTGACCCCCTGGTTCATAGGTCGATGCTCAGCCACGGAGCCACTGGCCGAGCTCTCAGCTGTATGTTTCGTCACGGCTGGCTGCGAGGGTGTGAGTGGAATCGCAGTGATTCCCCGGGAGCAGGTGGAAATGCTGCCGTCGCTTCCAGAGGGAACCGCGGGCGGCGCGGTCTCACACGAGGCTGTGAGTTTCCTGGGGTCGAATGAGAGGCAGCGCTGGAGGCTC
>PVJC01053509.1:0-10921 GCA_004026665.1 Murina feae | reverse complement strand
GGAAGGAGGGAGGGAAGGAGGGAGGGAAGGAGGGAGGGAAGGAAGGATGGAGGGAAGGAGAGAAGGAAGGAGGGAGGGAAGGAGGGAGGGAAGGAAGGAAGGAAGGAGAGTGGGTGTCTGAGGCCCTCAGGATTGCACATTGAGATGGAGGGCGTGGGGTCCCAGAAACCCCGTCCATCGCTGAGATCGGGGCTTCCCTCCCATTCGTGCCCTCCCAGTGGGGTGAGGGGTCGTGGGTGACGAACGAGGGTGGCCTCTGCACCTCTTGGGGCCGAGCCTTCCCCGGCCCTTCAGCGGGTGAAGGTCTGGGCGCTGGCACCAGGGGGCAGCAGAGGCGAGAGACGCGCGGCGTCCGAGGGACGGGCGCGGAGGGGATTTCGCGCGCGACCCGTTTTCCTGCGCAGATTTCTAGACACGCACACCCCTCTCCTCCCTCCCCTCCCCTCCCCGCCCCCACCGACCACCCCCTCCCCCTCTCCACCCCCCGGGAGCCCGGCTCGGAGGAGTAGCTCCTGCGCTCCGGGGATCAGGACGATGCAGGCGGTGCCGTCGGAGGCCGCGGGAGGAAGTAGGGCGTGTGCGTGGGACGAGGGGCGCCCTCGGGCGCAGACGCGAGCCCAGAGCACCCCCGCGCACCCCCTGCCCCCACCCCGCGGCCCTGGAACCGCTGGGACCCCGCCAGGCGGGCGGGAGCCAGGGAGCGCGGCGCTCGGTGGAAAGCCCCGTGGGAGGCGGGAGGCCCGCTAGCGGGGCCGACCCGGTGCTGGACCGGACCGCGCCTGCGGGGTGAGCCCGAGGAGGGGCCGGGGAGCCGGGGCGGCCCCAGGCGGGAGGAGGCGGACCGGGACCGCGCACCGGGACACCGGGCGGAGCCGGGATGACGGAGGCGCAACTAGGGCTGCGCACACGCCCGCCGCCGCCCTCTTAGGACGCGAGGTGCGAGCCGGGCGGGGTGGGAGGGAGGCCCGGGATCCAGGTGCGGGTGGTTATGGAGACGAGCCTCGGTCTCACGGGCCGCCTAAGGCTCCTTCGGGGCTGCCGTCCCTAGAGACGGGGACGGGACTTGGGGCACACGCTCCCCAGAGCCGGGCCGCACGGGCGTCGGCGGAACCGGGACCCACGGTGACACCCAGCGGACAGGCCCCGGGCAGCAGGGATTGAGCCACCACGTGTGCCTGCAGCTGAGCCGGGAGAACGGGGTTGACAGGGGTCTGTGGGTGGAAGTAACACAGCATCACACACCCTCGGAGGAGACAATCACATTGTTTCGCCGTCAGTCGGAGCGGACGCTGGGTCTAGGGCTAGACGAGGCCCTGGGAGGCCCTTCCATCGTCATCCAGCCCTTCAGCTGCAGGGTGCGGGGCAGGGGCCTCGGGGAGGGCTGGACCGCCAGGATGGCCTGGTGACCGCCCAGCTGATGTCGATCTGATGCTGCAGCAGTCGGTGCATCCAGGCCCCACACACCCCTCACTACCCCGCGTCCCGCAGGGCAGTCCCCACGCAGCAGAGGCCCAGGCCAGTGAAGGAGAGCAAGTGTGTGGGTCGGGAGCCAACACCCAGCGAGTGGAGATGAGAGCGCCCGAGGCAAGAGGCGTGTATTCCAAGTTCACAGTGGGTGCTACGCCCCGGGGCTGGGCAGGAGCTGGAGTGCAAGTCCCTCGGGAAGCCCTGAGGCAAGGACAGGACCAGGGTCATCCCTGCAGAGCCCTGTCCCAGGTCCGAGGATCTGGTTGGCATTTCTCTATCTTTGTTGTATTCAGTTTTCCGCTCTTTAAATAATTAATATAATTACTTTTAAATACAAAATACACAGTGTCCTTTCTCTTCTCTTCCTCTTGTTTGGGGTGACTGGGAGGTGAGTTTTAAATAGTGTCAGCTGTCTAACAGGTCACAGGCTCCAGGTGGGGGGCCCTGAGCCCCAGATGCCACCCCTCCCCGGGGTGGCCTGGCACCGCTCCCCCCTCCCTGGTCTGCCCTGATGGGGGCTCTCTGTGCCCCGACCCAGGGCCCCAGCTGGTGAGGAGCCCTCCTGGGAGGTGGCCCGGAGGCGATGCGGTGGGCTCCAGGGGCCTGGTTTCCACTGACAGGGTCCGACAGAGAAGAATCCTATCCCATGAAGCACACAGGCCCCAGCAGCACCCCGCCCCGCCTCGGAGGGGCCCCCAGGTCTGAGAAGGAGGCGTCCAGCACTGGCAGCTGCTCCAGCACAGGGGTCCGCACCTCCAGCACTGTCCGGCCTTGCTGTGTCTGGAGGGGGAGACAGGAGGGGTGAGCTGGGTGGAGGGCAGAACCCAGGCTGGCATCACCTCTGAGCGCCCTGAGATTCCCCCCATGCGTCCCATGACGGGAAAGGCAGGGAGGTTTGTGTGCCTCTGGGGGGGCCTTTGAGATCGAGGCATGAGGTGGTGGTGAGTCTGTGCCGCTCCACAGGGATGTGGGGGGGGGGGCTGTGATGTTAGCATGATTCACATGTGCATGTATCTGTGTGACCCTGTGGGGGTGTTGCCCACCCCTGTGCCTCTGCTGGGCCACCTGTGTAAACGTGTGTACTTGGTGATGCTGCTGTCTGCACACAGGTGAACCCCATTTCCATCCTTCCCACCTGACAGCCGGCTCTGAATTCCTTGACGTAGGGGCTGGTGTCAGGGCTCAGCTCGTCCTCATTGGCCCCCCTGAGCTTCAGGGGGCCGTCCCGGGCCAGCCCAGAGCACGGGTAGGAGACGTCCTGGTGGGCGGAGACGCTGAGCAGCCGCAGGAAGGTGAGCTGCACCACGCCTACCGGGGCGCCCTCTGAGTCCACGTAGGAGAACTGGAGGAGAGGGGCTGCGGTCAAGGCCAGAAGATGGTGGCTGATCCGGGGCAGGGGCAGGGGCAGGGAATAGGAGTGGGGGCTGGAGTGGGAGCCAGGAGACTGGCTCCAACAGACAAACATCTGCCTTGGGTCTCGGGTATGAGCACAGGGGCTGGTGAGGAGGAAGGAAGAGGGTGCAGAAATGGAGAAGGGCCAGTTGTCCCTCAGGGTGACGCCGGGGAACTTGATGGTCACGTTAACCCAGAAACACACACACGCACACACGCACACACATGCACACGCACACACACACACACACACACGGAGGGCGCCGGGCCAGCCGCACCTGTGTGACATCGTCCCGGGGCAGCACGCAGGTCTCCCCGCCAGCCGTGAAGTTGCAGAACACCCGGAAGGCATCACGGGCGCAGCCCTGGTTGGGGTCCACCCAGTACTCTCCTTGAGGGAGGGGCGGGGAGCTCAGACCCAAGATGCTCTTTGCACCACGTCCCCACACCCAGCCCGCCCTACAACGCTCGGGGCCTACAGCCCCTGCTCTCCCCAGAGCCCCGAGCAGTCCTGCACTTCAGCTTCCCTCACACCCACCCCCTTCCCTGACACCCGCCAGCCGCATCCCCAGGCTCCTGATCACGTTGAGTGTGTGGCAGTGGGTTCGCACACGTGTGTGGCTGTAGGTTTACACACGTGTGGCTGTAGGTTTGCACATGTGTGGCTATAGGTTTGCACATGTGCATGGCTGTAGGTTTGCACGTGTGTGGCTGTAGGTTTGCACATGTGCATGGCTGTAGGTTTGCACGTGTGTGGCTGTAGGTTTGCACATGTGTGTGGCTGTAGGTTTGCACACGTGTGTGGCAGGTTTGCACACGTGTGTGGCTGTAAGTTTGCGCATGTGCATGGCTGTAGGTTTGCACACGTGTGTGGCTGTAGGTTTGCACATGTGTGTGGCTGTAGGTTTGCACGTGTGTGGCTATAGGTTTGTACACGTGTGTGGCTGTAGGTTTGCACATGTGCGTGGCTGTAGGTTTGCACACGTGTGTGGCAGTAGGTTTGCACACGTGTGTGGCTGTAGGTTTGCACACATGTGTGGCTGTAGGTTTGCACGTGTGCGTGGCTGTAGGTTTGCACGTGTGTGTGGCTGTATATTTGCACATGCCCATCTATATGAATGCAGGCCCTCTGCACATGTGTTTGCTATCTATTCCTGCAGATGGTGGGCTGGCAGCGGCTGCTGCACACTGGTAGGACCCTGTCCGTTTCTAGTACTGGTAGGAGCCTCTGTTCCAGTCCCCTCACCCCCACCCAACACTGTCCTGACTCGGGCAACACCACTGCTCCCCACCCACAGAGCTGTTGGTCTTGCTGTGTGCCCTGAGGCTGGCACTGACCATCGGGCAGCTCTGGGTGGCAGAGCTTCAGGTCCTGGCAGGTGCGCCCAGGGCTGTCCTGGGTCCCTGTCGGCCGCCTCATCTGCTCGATCTCCTCCCGTAGGGAGTCCAGCGAGCCAAAGATCTCCTCCAGCCCCCCAGGGCTGCCCGGGGCCCCCCCAGTTGGCACGGCCTCATCTTCCTGCATCAGGCGGCTTCCGTCCACTGAGCGCCGAGTCTTCTTGGGCATCTGGATGGGCAGGGGCTGGATCACCTCGCCAGGGGGGCCCTAGGTGGAAGGACAGATGGAGAGGGTGGGGGTGAAGCGGAGAAGGTGCAGTTCAGGGAGGGACGCCAGGGAAGCGGGCCAGGCCTCCTAACTCACCGGGTGTCCTGGAGGGCCCTGGACGCCCTTCTCTCCCTTGGGTCCCGCTGGGCCCTGCCAAAGGAGTAAACGAGGTCATGGAGGGGTCAAGGTCACAGTGGGGTCAACTCAGTATCCAGGCTGGGAGTGAGGGGCTCCCTGGGGGGGCACTGCCCCGGGAGACAGCGTGGGGGCGGGCAGGGCAGGGACGGGTCACTCACTGTGGCTCCCTTGGCTCCCTTGGGGCCAGCAGGTCCCTGTGAAATGAGAAACAAGAAAGAGACGGTCGCACAGGGGAGGTCAGGACGCAGGAACGAAGAGGCAAGGCCAGGCGTCCGCCGGGCAGTGGGATTGCAGGGGGGCATGAGGGAACATGGGGGCAGGAGACCGGGGAAGGGGGAGGAAACTGAGGCCTGTGCCTGTCAGGCTGGCATTGCCATGGAAGCCGGGGGTTAGGCTTTCGTGGAGGAACAGATGGTACTCACAGTGAGGCCAGGGGGCCCTCCAGGACCAAGGGGGCCAGAGGCTCCGGGGATGCCCTAGGAAAGAAGGGCCTCCTTCAACTGGGTTCTCCCCACGCCCCCAGCCCACCCCCGACGGGAATCTCCACCTCATCCCACCAGGACCGCGCCCTCTCCTCACCGTCTCCCCCTTCTGTCCAGCGGAGCCCTGCGGGCCAGGAAGCCCCCGGTCTCCCTTCTCTCCCTGCTCCCCAGGGGGCCCGATCAGCCCGATGAGACCTGGGTGGCCCTGGAGAAGAGGACAGGTGGTCAGGAGAAGCAGAGGAGACACAGGTGCTGGGACCACAGCTCAGAGCCCAGACGCCAGGGCTGCGAGGAGCCCTCGCTAAGGCCCAGAGGCCCGAAGGCCCAGTGCTGGAGGCCAGAGCAGAGTAGGGAATGCAGGTCCCGCCCCGGGGTGAGGGCCGGTGGGGGGGGGGGGGGACCTGACCACGTGTCTGTCACTCACCTTCTCTCCCTTGGCCCCAGCATCACCACGGAGGCCAGGGAGCCCTGGGGGTCCCTGTGGGGAGAGAGAACGTCACTCTTTCCAGGGAGAGGTGAAGCCAAGCCCCCCACCACTTCCCGCTTCCTCCAGGGTTTCAGCTCCTGCCCACTGCCCTGAGTGCCCCCCGCCCCCACTCACCCCACCCGGCCAGTCACTCACCACAGGACCTGGGGGGCCGGCCTGACCTGTGGCCCCAGGACGACCTTGCTGGCCCTGCAGATTTGAGGAGACCCCAGAGGTCAGGCACAGTGTCCCCTCCCATGGCACCCCCCAGCCCAGCCTCTCCCTCCAGACTCACCACTGAGCCCGGGAGTCCCCTCAGACCATCGGGACCAGGTTTTCCTGCGGGGCCTGCGGGACCCACTGGGCCTGTCTTTCCTGGGGCACCCACAGCACCGGGGTCCCCCTGAAACACACACAAGGAACGTGTTCTGAGGGGAGGACGGGCGGCAGGGAGTCCAAGGTAGAGAGAGCGATGCAGGAAACAGGGTCTAAGCCTCAGGAGCCCAGGGGGCAGGAGCAGGTAGAGGGAACCCCCTTCCCACAAGCTTGGGGGGGGGCTAGAGAAGGGAGGGGGACAGAGGACTCTGAGGAGCAAAGGAGAGGGAAGATGGAGGGAATGTTCCAGCATCCAGGGCGGCCTCCCCACCTTGGCTCCCTTCTCTCCTTGTCGCCCCTCAGGACCAGGCGTGCCGGCGGGACCCTGCAGGTGGAGGCAGGAAGGCACGGATGAGGCACAGAGGCCATCAGGGCAGAGGCTGGCGCAGCTGCGCCGGGTACTGTCCGCTGTGACAGTACCGAGTGGCCCTGAGCATCTGGTGAAGAGCCAGGTACCCCCACCTCCTGCCCCGGCAACTGGAGGTTGAGCCCCAGCCCAGCAGGGGCCAGGAAGCCAGCCCTTCCCCGTCTATTCTGATTGGTGGGTGCACACCACACCCCTGGCAAGAACTTTCATACGAAACCCCAGAAACAAACATGCCCAGATACGCACAGCACTGACCAACACACGTGCTCAAGCACATACACTCCCCCAGGACAACCAGACACAGGCATCTCTTTGCCAGGCCCTGCCATCGCCCCGTCCGCCGCCGCCACCCAAGGGCGCCCTGGGAGACCCCAGGTGTCCACCTCACTTACCCGCTTTCCAAGTGGCCCAGGGGGCCCATTCTCCCCAGTGGGACCAGGGGATCCCTAAGGAGGAAGGATAAGGGTGGGCAAGGGTTTAGCTTCCAGCCACGGGACCCTCAGGAGTGGGCACAGAGGAGCAGTGGTTTGAAGGCTTGGGCTTGGGGGATGGGCGCTGGTCACTCACAGGCTGCCCCGGCTCGCCGTCCTCTCCACGGTCACCCTTCGCACCATCCTGGCCCTGCAGAGGTGACGCAGGGTCAGAGGGGGCCCAGCCTGCGCGCTGCTGGCCCTCCCCTCCTTCCAGCCGCCCGGCCACACCCCAGCCCAGCAGCCACAGAGGCCTTTGCCCGTCCCGCACTGGCCAACACTCACGCGAGGGCCCCCTTCTCCAGGAGGGCCAGGGTCGCCAGGAAAGCCAACGGGGCCCTAACACAGAGGGAGGACAAAAGGCAGGCTCACCACCGCTAGCCCGCCCGGAGCCAAAGCACACGCCCCAGCCTCCATGCCCCCGATCCCGCGCCTCCCAGATCAACTAGAGGTTCTCTAGCTCTAGACCCCACAACCTCCCCAGGAGACCTGATCCCACAGCCTTCTTCCCAGGCACCCCCACGCTTGGGCTCCCCATACTCCGACCCTCACACACGCTCCCAGGCCTCCCCGTCACAGGACCCTCCTCCCAGTCCCTCCCCCAACTCACAGGGTTCCCTTTGGGGCCATCGTCACCGGTGGGGCCTTTAGGCCCTGGTGGTCCCGCCTCTCCTGGCTGCCCGGACTCTCCTTTCTCCCCACGCTCCCCGCGTGGACCCTGAGGATGAGTGGCAGGTAAGATGGTCCCAAGGGGGTCTCGAAGGTCAAGGGTGCAGCCCCTGCTTCCAAGACGCCTTCAGCCTCCCCCAGGCCCGCCGTGATGTGAGGTGACGGAAGGATGCCAGCTCATGTGGTCCCCGGCCCTCCCCTTCCAGGACAGGGGCAGGGCTCGCAAAGCCCATGGCGCAGGTCATGGGAAAGTGGGGTGGGCTGAGGGGGTGAAAGAGGCCGGGGAGTGAGACCTCGAAGCCATCACTCACCTTGGCACCTGGCTCTCCCTGGACCCCGGGAGACCCTGAATCTCCTGGCTCCCCCTGCAAGGAGATTGGGGTCAAAATCCCCCTTCCCCCCAAAACTCCTGAGAGTCCCCACACCTCCCTCACTTCTGATCCCCAACCAAAGGGCAGACTCCAGACCCAGGCCCTTCGCCCTTCCTGGTTACCTTCTCTCCAGGCGGACCCAGGTTCCCAACACCCCCTGGGGGACCTTGAGGGCCCTGGAAGAGAACAGAAATCGGGGTCATAGCTCAGGGGAGGAGGTGCCACTCCAGGGGTGGGGCCAGGATGAGGGCCCTCCCCCACTGGAGGTGTCAACAGGGAGACAGTGGGCAGCCTTCCCAGAGGTGATGCCTGAGACGAGACCAGAGTTTATCATCTGGAAAGGGAGGCAGAGGACCGCCACCTTGGTCTGAAGGGACCAGAGGCTGAGAGGACTCACATCAGCTCCATTGGGTCCAGCGGGGCCTCGAGGTCCTGGAGGGCCAGGTGGTCCCTGGGGAGAAACAGATGCACCAAAGCTAGCAGGGGAGTGGGGGACACAGCAGGGGGTGACCAGAAATGTGGGGGGCTGGGCAGGGCAGAGACCCTGGGCAGAGAAGAGGAGGAGGGGCAGCAGGCTAGGGAGCAGGGTGCCGGGGTGGGCTGGCTGGGTGGGGGTGACCGAGGTGGGGCTGCGGCCAGTTGGGGTCACACACCATCAGTGGGGTCACACTCACCATGGGGCCCACGTCTCCTGTTTCTCCCTTCTCCCCTGAGGGGCCTGGCAAGCCCTGAGCAGGTGTACAGGGCACAGATCCGGTGAGCAACCTGCCCCAGGCCCAGTTCCCTCCCTCAGACCCCACAGGCCTGGCCCCCGTCCTCACCCCACCGCCCTTTCCTCATCAGAACGGGGCTCCTGACCCCCCTCTCAGCTCCTGTCTCCACACCCCACTCACCTGCAGGCCGATGGGCCCAGGGGGCCCATTGAACCCTCTCGTTCCTTCATCACCTTTGGCTCCAAAGTGCCCCTGAGGTCCCCGGGCCCCGGGCTCCCCATCTGCTCCCTGAAGTGGGGGGAAACAGGAACAAGGACACAGATAACCACGGTCAGATGTTCTCTATCCACAAATCCACACCAAGGCGGCAGCAGGCCGAGTCCCCTCCTCCCATCCCCAACCCCAAAGGCAGGGCTGCCAGGCTCTGGCAGGGGCAAGCAGGGGTCAGTCACTCACCGCAGCTCCGGGCTGCCCCACAGACCCGATGGGCCCAGGGGGTCCAGGAGGGCCCTGGAGAGAGAGGGGAGTCAGCGACACCAAGGCAGGGCGAGGCCAGGCGGGAAGGAGGCTGAAGGCCAGAGGCCAGAACTCAACGCTCACGGACACTCACATGTTCGCCTTTGTTCCCCTTAGTGCCCTTCTGTCCAGGGTCGCCCGCCTCACCCTGGAGGAGAGACAGGTGAGACGTTAGGGGAGGGAGGCAGGGAGGGGGGCACAGTAGGAGGCAGGGTGGGGGCTATGTCCCGATCTGCAGTGTCATCTGGAAAAAGCCTGGGTCCAGGGGCTGTGGGTCCTCACCTTGTCCCCGTCTTCTCCTGCCACGCCTGGGGGCCCAGCAGGCCCGGGAAGCCCCACGGGGCCCTGCACCCCATCGCGGCCAGTGGGGCCGATGGGGCCCTTCTCACCCTGTGGAAGTGGAGAGAAGAGTCACGGCCTGGGTCCGCCTTGCGCAGCGGTGCACAGACCCCCAGCCCACACTCACCGGGACACCTTTCTCTCCTGCTGCTCCAGGGGGACCCTGAGGTCCTGGGCGCCCAGGGGGGCCAATGGGTCCCCCGGATCCCGCTGCACCACGTTCCCCAGGGGAGCCCTAAGAGAGGAAATGGAGTCAGACCCCAAGGGGGAGGCCACAGCTTACACACCAGAGAACATGCCCTCCCCCTCCTCCCCACCACGGTTCCCAGGAGAACAGCCCCGAATCAGATGCATTATGGCTGGCCCTGCCATCCATGTCGCCCTGGCCGCTCCTCAGTCTCCCTCGCCCACCCCTTCCTGGTCCTCCACTGCCCCCAGGGACCCCAGACTCACCGCAGGACCAGGGGGGCCAGCCGGACCTTCATTTCCCTTCAAACCGCCTCCACCCTATGAATCAGAGATGCAGAGCAACAGATGAGAGACAGGAAGTGGGACTGCATGGGCCGGGCCCAGGAGACACGCAGGGGTAGGGGTGGGACGGGCTCAGAGAGAAGGGAGTGGGGGGCTCTGGGTGCCAGGGCTCAGGGGACTCGTCACAGGCGGTCTCTGAGGTCGCACTCACAGCTGTGCCCGGGAGGCCTCTCTCTCCCGGGAAGCCCCTCAGCCCGGCGGGGCCATCCTTCCCTGGGGCCCCAGGAGGGCCCGGGTCTCCCTAGGAGGAAAGGAAAGGTGGTGAGCCACAGCCATGCTCCCCAGTTATGCAGAGCGATCTCTGACCCCCTCAAATCCCCACCTGATCCCCAAGTTCCCTCTGTCCAGCCTCTACTAACCTTTTTTTAAATTGAATTTATTGGGGTGACATTGGCTCGAAAACCATGCAGGTTTAAGTGTAAACTCAATAAAACAGCGTCCGCAGGCGGCATCGTGTGCCTCTGGCCCCACGCAGTCTCCTTCCGCCCCATGTCCCCCGCTCTGCCCACAATGACGGGTGCTTCGCGAATTTGCGTGTCACCCTTGCGCAGAGGCCATGCTGGGCTCCGTGTGGTCCCACTGTAGCTGGTGCGTTGCCGGAGCCAGCACCCGTACTGACCTTCGTGCCTTCTTTTCCAGCTGTTCCCGTCAGTCCCTGCTCTCCAGGGGGCCCAGGGGGGCCTGGGTGACCTCTCTCCCCCATGGGCCCGGTTTCTCCTGCTGCTCCCTGGGAAAGGGGCCAAAGACTCCAATCTCAGCCTTTCATTCCACTGGGCCCAAAGCAGCCACCCTGGCCACCCTAGACTACCCCCCAGGACCCCTGCACCCCTGCCCAAAGCTGCCGGGAATCTCCCGGGCCGCCCTGTGCAGGCCCCGTGAGGAGCACCTGCACCACCTGTCGTCCCGTTGGGAACCCACCTCTCCTGTGAGCCAAGATGAGAACCGGCCCAGGAAACACGCTGAAGTTCAGCACCAGAGCTCCAGCCCCCAGACCCCCACGTACCCAGCCCCCAGGCCCC
>PVJC01053508.1:0-10807 GCA_004026665.1 Murina feae | reverse complement strand
GGGGGGGAGGTAACAGATCAGACATGGGACTTTTGTATATGCATTTAAGCATAACCAATGGACACAAAACACTGGGGGGTAGGGAAGGCAGGCAGAAGGGCAGGGGAAAAAAGAGATATATGTACTAATCTTTGTAAAGCTTTATGTAATAATAATTTTTAAAAAATTAAAAAAAAAGAAAGCCAAGAGACATATGAAAACATGCTCAAAGTCACTAATCATCCGAGAGATGCAAATCAAAACAACAATGATATACCATCTCACACCTGTAAGAATGGCTATCATCAACAAATCAACAGATGACAAGTGTTGGAGAGGATGTGGAGAAAAAGGAACTCTCCTGCACTGCTGGTGGGAATGCAGACTGGTGCAGCCACTGTGGAGAGCAGTATGGAATTTCCTCAAAAAATTAAAAATGGATCTCCCTTTTGACCCTGTGATCCCACTCCTGGGAATATATCCTAAGAAACCAGAAACGCCAATCAGAAAGGACATATGCATCCCTATGTTCATGGCAGCACAATTTACCATAGCTAAAATATGGAAACAGCCTAAGTGACCATCAGCAGATGAATGGATTAGAAAACTGTGGTACATCTACACAATGGAATACTATGCTGCTGTAAAAAGGAAGGAGTTCTTAGCATTTGCAGGCATATGGATGGAACTGGAGAACATAATGCTAAGCGAAATGAGCCAGTCAATGAAAGAGAAATACCACATGTCCTCACTCATCTATGGATAATAATAACCATTATAAACTGGTGAACAAAAAGAGATACAGAGGCAGAGCAGCATCAAACAGACTGTCTAATTACAGCAACAGTACATCAGGGAGGATTGGTGGGGGGGGTAACAGATCAGCCAAGGGACTTTTATGCATGCATTTAAGCATAACCAATGGACACAAAACAGGGGGGGGTAGGGGAGGCGGGCAGAAGGGCAGGGGAAAAAAGAGATGTATGTACTAATCATTGTAAAACTGTATGTAATTAATAAAAAAAATAATAAAATAAATAAAAATAAAATAAAAAAAGAGTGACGACAACCAACACAACCATAGCTATCTGGTGTGAATGAATCAAGATGATACCTATTTTTTCATCAGATCAACAAAACATGTGATATATTTTTTGATGTGCCACAGAATTTTAGTAATTAATTTATGTGTGCCATGAGATGAAAAAGGTTGAAAATCACTGGGCTAAGAACTTTAAATTCTGACACGGTGATTTTTTTTTTCTAAGATCTGTTGCAAGAATTCTCCAGAAGGTAAAATCAATCAGAACTATCTGTCAAGAGCAATCGACTCTGAAATTTAATGTGAAACGGTCAATCACCTGCCATCTCTGATTTTATAAAATAAAGCCCTAGTGGAAGGGGTTGTTTAGAGTACTCAGTCTTACAGAAGCTGGAATTGCGTGTGATGGCAGCTGAGTGCTGTGGGAAGGGTTGCTGCAATCATCTTCTCGCTAACTCCTGAAAACCCACCCTATTGCCCCTCTCAAGTCCATCTTCACTGGGTACTTTTATGTATGTTTTAATTCAGACTGATCAGGCATCTACTATCTGGTTCAGAGAGAGAGAAGATAGAAGAGGAAATAAATATAAAGATCAGATTAGCTCTTAATCTCAAAAACGTGTGCCCTTTACTGCCCAGCATAATTCTGTCACTTTAACATAAAGTGCTCGGTATACAGATCCATGTTTTCTGATGAGTTGTGTTTGCTCAGAGAAGGAAAGGCCCAGTGGGCCTGGGGCAATCAAGGAAGACTTCATGAGGAGGAGGGAAATCTCACTTCTAATTCAATCTAAAATTTCCATGGAATTTCTACCAAGAATGCATGGCCTGGCACATCAGACCCAGGTTGAAGGTCATGAAATCTTTCAAGGTCATACAAGACTGAGAAATTATAACTATTCCCAAGTGAAGGAGGCGAGAGAGATCTGACAATTAAATACAATGTGGCCCTGGGCTGGATCCTAGACCAAAAAGGAAAAAATGGCATTGCTGGGACAGTTAAACAGGATCTGTAATGTGGATGGAAATGTATCAGTGTTGGGTTTTTTTTATTTTGAAGATTGTGTTCTGGTTATTTAGGAGAGTGTCCTTTCATAGGAGAATTTAGAGGAGCATCACCAGCTTGCTCTTAAGTAGTTCAGAAAAAAGAAAAAAAAAACAATATTGACTATCCTATCTAATAAAATAGTAATATGCAAATTAACCATCACTCCCTCACTCTGTCACAAAGATGGCAGCAGCCACGGAGCTGGAGCAAGCAGGAGGTTTGGTAAACACAGGTTGGCAATGGAGGAAGCCAAGCTTCCTGACTGCCCTAGCCAGCCCTGAGCTCCACTCAAGGCTACAAAGTTTCAACTATAGAAGATAAATTCCAGATATCTGCTTCCAACCCAGGCTGGCCAGTCACCCCAGTGGGGAAACTCACCCTGAAGGGAATGTGACCAGTCTGAAAACAGCCCTCAGCCCCTCACCCAGACTGACCAGGCATCCCAGCAGAACCCCCACCCTGATCCAGGAAACCCTTCAGGGCAAACCAGCCAGCCCCCACCAGTGCACCAGGCCTCTATCCTATATAATAAAAGGGTAATATGCAAATTTACCCTAACAGCAGAACAACTGGGAATGACTGATCACTATGACACACACTGACCGCCAGGGGGCAGTCGCTCAATGCAGGAGCTGCCCCTGGTGGTCAGTGCGTTCCCATAGGGGGAGCTCTGCTCAGCCACAAGCCAGACTGACGGCTGCCAGTACAATGGTGGTGGTGGGAGCCTCTCCTGCCTCCTCAGCAGCTCTAAGGATGTCCGCCTGCAGCTTAGGCCTGCTCTCCTCTGGCAAGTGGACATCCCTCGAGGGGTCCCAGACTGCGAGAGGGCACAGGCCAGGCTGAGGGACCACCCCCCCTCCAAGTGCACAAATTTTTGTGCACTGGGACTCTAGTATATAATAATAAGGGCTTTAGTTTTAATTAACATAAGATGGTATATGTAAAACCTCCTGACATCTTGTCAAACTTTTTAAAAAGCTAGTTGTCTTCCCTCCCCCGCCCCCCCCCCAAAAAAAGAGGAAGGAAACATTAAGGCTGTGAATACATGCTCTGTCCAAAATAAAGACCAGCATCATGTACACTCTCACTCCAACGAGCCAGGGAGAGGCCCACATGACGAGGGGAGTGATGAGAACAGGTATTTAGCAATATGCTGCCGGTATAGATCTTTTTGGATTACAAAGCACTTTTGAGTTCATTATCTCATTTTATCCTCACAGTGCTCCAGGGAGACAGGCAATTATCATTATTGTTGCTGTGCTTTATATTATTATTACAGTTATTATTATGCAGCAATGGCAGTTCAGAGACCTCAGAGTGGGGCTAAGTAAATAATTAAAATGACATTTTACCTTTTCAGGGGAGAAGCAAGATTGCACTCATAACTTACAAATATACCTGCGCGCACGCGTGCACACACACACACACACACACAACCACAAACCCAGTATTCGCTAGACCCGAGAGACATCGCTCAAGATCCACGGGAAGATGCTGACTGTGTTCTCGGCCTCAGCATGGAGCTCAACGCTCCCGAGAACAGCATCTGCGACCCTGGCTGTATCGCTCCACGTCTCCCTGGCTTTGCAGCTTCGCTCATGCTCTCTCTCTATGTGGACCCTCCTTAACCCAGCACACTTGCTCATGGCCCCTCGTTCCTGAGTGGAAGTTGCAAGAATGTACCTACAGTGACCAGATGTGGCGCAAATAAAGGAATCAAGAAAATTAAGTCGGATGCTATATGATCTCGCATGTGAAATCTAAAGAAGCTGAATTTGTACAAACAGAGTAGAATGGTGCTTCCCAGAGCCTGGGGGGAGAGGGGGGAAATGAGGAAAGGTTGGTCAAAGAATGCGACCTTCCTGTTAAAAGACGAATAAGTTCTGGGGGCCTAATGCACAGCATTCTGGTCATAGCTAATGCTACTAACCTGTACACTTGAAAGCTGCTAAGAGAGTAGACCTAAATGTTCTCACCACACAGAAAAAGAGATGGTAGTTATGTGACATGATGGGAGTGTTAGCTAATGCTATGGTAGCAATCACATTACAATATACAAGTGTATCAAATCATCATGTTTGCCTTAAACTTACACAATGTCACATGCCAACTATATCTCAATAAAGGTTAAAGATGGTGTCAGTGTTACAGAAGACAAAGACGGACTGTGGAAATGTTCCAGATTAAAGAAATCTAAAGAGACAGGACAACCAAGTGCAATACCTGACCCTAGACTGGATCGTATACTCGACGGGAAGATGCTATAAAGGACATCATTAGCTCCACTGATACAGTTGGACTATGGACAGTAGATTAGATAAAATATTGTATCAGTGTAAATTTGTGAGGTTGGTAACTATACCATGGTTATGTAGGAGATTATCCCCATTGTAGCATATACTTTAGTATTTAGCATACGGTAGTATTGAAAGGCCACAACAAATGTAACTTACTCTTAAATTATTAAAATAAAAAACAGATACACTCATATAGTATGTATGAATATATTTATATTAATACATGTATATAAAAGTATGTATGTGTATATAAATATGTACACACAAATATTCCATATATATTTAGAGAGAGAGGAAGAAAGATAAAGAACATGAATGATAAAGAAAATGATAAATGTTTCAATAGTTAAATCTGAGTAAAAGTTACAAAGTGCTACCTGCACTATTTTATATTTGCAACTTTTTGTAAGTGTTAAATTACTTCCAAATAAAAATTTGGGGAAAGAAAAAAAAAAGAAGAAATGTCAGTCCTGGCCCCAGCTGCTTGTTTCTTAAAGCGCCAACAGACAGAAAGAATTCAGGTCTGTCTTTGGCCCTTATGAGTCCTCTTTCTGTGCCCCCACCTTTATTAACAACAACAATAATTTACATAAAAGAATAGCTGGTGCTTTAACAGCGCCCTTGTGCTTACCAGGCATTGTTTTCTATGTCTCATGCACTAGTGTATAACCCATTTAATAATGGGTCACACACTAGGATCCCATGTGATATCATGATCACAGTTCTATCAAGGAGAAAAGAGTACACACTGTGAGCCAGTAATTCTGTGGAGAAGGGAGGTCCCTCTGGGCAAGCAGTGACTCACACCTGCCTCTTTCTGCTCTATGTTCCATCCTCTTTCCACCCCCATGTGGGTCCCAAATTTGGGAGAGCACCTAAATTCCCTCCAACGCTTTTTAAAATTACAGGGTTCCGAACCTCTCCGTTTCACTGGTCAGAACCACCAGAGAGGGCACCTGGACAGCTGTTTCTGGGGTTTTTTGCTTGTTTGTCACCCCTTCCACTTCCCTTAAGCTCTCCCACTGCCCCTGCTCCTAGACATCTGTGCCCCACTGAGCACACCCTCCCAGACCCATGCTCCTATTTATCTGGCCTCTGGCTTCCTCTGTGGAATCATCAACATCCAGAGCTGATTCCAGCTGAGGGATAAAAGGCCCCATAAGCCATTCCAACCTTCTATTGGCTCCCCGACGATGTCACATGTGGTGGGCCCAGAGGACTCCCTGCTTATGTCCCCATTGCCATTTCTCCTTCCTTATGAATGAGGCCTCTGGTCTGAAAAGCTATTCCTGGGATCTCATGTCGGTAAGCAGGCCCTCTGAACCCTTGGCTGATACTAGCAGAGGCACAGGGAAGGCAAATGAATATCTGGTGGGATCAGTTCCAAGTGTCTCTTTTTACGGTGAAAAGGGCCTAATGGAACCAACTTGCCAGCAAATGTCCAGACAACCCCCTTGAGAAGTGGCACCCCATCAAGGGCTCATCTTTGGTCTCTGCCACCAACCCTTCGGGTAATTAGCAGTGACAGTAACTGGACCAGCTTTGGTCTGAGGGAACCATGCAGAGCTCTGTCCCTGCTACTGTAGCTCCTCCAACCATGGGCCCACTGGGGCCCCCAAGGGCAGAGGATGGCAGACAGCTACCAGACGAGTCATCTTGTCTACCTGCTTCAGTCCCATGTCTCTTCCCCAGACTCCTGGTCTTGAATCCTCCGATCATGTTCCTCCCAGATTCCTAACCAAATTGTTTTCCACTAAATTACCTCAGACCACCTCTCCCTCCAGACAGAATGAGCAAACGAGGGCACTGTTCACAGCCTGTCCACTGTCCTGAAGGCCACGGCTAAGTGGCTCAGTAGTGTGTCAGAGTCCATTTTCAATCGCTGGTGGCAGACCCAAACTCTGTGCCCAGTGTCACAGGGATCCCCCCGCCCCATAAAGCCATGATATGAGCTGGGATGGGGTGGGGTTGTGGGGAGCATTAGAGGTACATGCCATAGGGATGGGACACTTGTGCATGTAACTCAGATTGCCAGGCTTGGGCCCAAACTGATCTAGACAGAATCCTCAGACATAAACCTTTTTTTTTTTTTTTTTGGTCCCAGCAGGTTTGGGAACCACAGATAGGCACCCAGCATCAAGACCCAACACGGAATTCTTTTTTTTTTTTTTTCTTAAAATATTACAAGTAAAAAAATAAAAATAAATAAATAAATAAAAAGAATTTCAGAAAAGACCCAACACGGGTACAAGTAAGGCTTCAGTTTGTACAGTAGAGACTTGCCCTCTGGAGCCTGAAGTCTGATGAGGGGAATCCATGAATCCAACTTCCTTAATGAAGGTGTAAAAACGACCACTTTAAATCAATTGGTAATTAGAGAGGCTACTTACAACCGGAAGTGGGGCACTCAGAAATGGTCTGTTCCAATACCGATGCTCTCCTCTGCAAAGAATCAGGAGGTTTGGGACATGCAGAACCCTCAGCCAAAGCAATCATTGGGAACAAGGGGAAGCTGGGAGAGGGAAGTGGAGAAAGAGGGAGACGGGAGCCTTTAGCTTATCTTAGGCAGAGGAAAGCAGCTGCCCTAGCCGTCAGTGTTAGCAGGCAAGGGAGAACCCGGGGCTAACCTGAGAGGGAGCTCCAGGTAAGTGTGCAAGCTTGCATGCCAACACGTACCATGTGGCTTGCCAGCCATAAATCATGAAGGCCCCTGGCAGCTTTACAGTTTCGGCCCATATGGTATTGATGACCAACATCCCAGATTGTACGGGACTCCTAAATTCAAAACTTCTGCCTACTGTCAGACCAGATGTGGAGTAATTTCCAGTTCCAGAAACGTGCTCACTCTACCTACAGTCCATACTCCCAATAGATGTTTATGTGGAGTTTTACATTTGTCATCATATAATGTGGGTTCCCCCGCCCCCCCCTTCCCCGCCCCGCCCCAGGAAAAGCGAGAGCCACAGGACAATATAGAAAAAAGGGAAGGAGCGCCCTCTTGTGGCTCTGGTCTGGCCTTGTCACTAGCCCGGCAAGTTACTTCTAAGCCTGTCCCCTGGAAAACCGTAAAACGCCCTCCCATGCGGTGATCCTGAAGATTAAATAAGAAATGGGATGCAACGCGCCTTCAAAGTACTCAAAATTGTAGCAATTAATATTATCTTGATTATGATCATGCTGGGCCGACTCACCTCGGCTGGAAATGGAGGAGGGAGCCGAGCCTGTGCGGCGAGGGCTGGGCGGGGAAGGGGCTGGAGAGACGCTCCGGGGCGTCCTGGGACGCGGGGTTCGGGCTCCCCTGCTGAGCGCCTGCGGAGCTGTTGGTTAACCAGGCACAGATGGTGATATACACAGCCTGGCGTTACTTCACAGCAAACGCTTGCAGGCTCCGCTTGTAAAAGATGGGGAAGAAGAGGAGCCCAGCGGGACCCGGCGGGTGTCCGCGGCACGCAGCAGCGCCAGTTGTCCCGCAGGGGGCGCCCGCAGCCAGCGCTCCAGGACCCGGCCAGGCACGCTGTCTGCTGCTCCTTCACAGCCCAACACATCACTGGTTCTATCAGAGTCCACGGAGGGGCCTTGTGAAGCTGGAAGGGTCCCCGTTACAGGTGCTGGCGGGAGCCCCTGGTGTCGGCAGGCGTCCCGGGGGAGCTGCAGTTTCCCTTCTGAGCCAGGGGCATGCCTGCAAGCGTCTAAGAGCACTCGGGCTGCTTTAGACCCTGAGCTCCTCCAAGGCGGGGACCCAGCAGCCTGGCAGGCCTGCTACGTATGTATTTGTAGAATGAATAAGAGGATTAACCTCGATAATGGAGAAGACAAGAAGTGCCCTCCTGCTTATCTCTGAGTTTTTATATTTTTAACCCCGGCATGACATCGGAGAATCATCACCACCCCCTTCTCAGTCCATGTGGCTCATTCATGCAAGGCTGACCCAATCCTCTCTCCCAAGACTGGGCACAGGATCAGACCATCAAGTCTCTTCCCCGATTTTCACCATTTTAACAATCAGAAGAGAAGGGCTGTAGGCTCTAAGGAGCAGGTAAGCTTGACCCTCCCTGTGGCCTCTGTCAATATGTGACCTGGTTTACCTCAGGAAACACCAACACAAAGAAAGGAAGAGCTCAAGAGCAAGAGAGGAAGAAATTGAGCCCCTGGATCCAGCCATACCTCACCTCCTACTCAGACTTCTAGAAACATAAGCTTATGAGTTGCTTTGGAAAATGAGAGAATTTGGACTAATTCCTTTCTTTTTCTTCTACTCCTGAGCAAAAATACAATGCTTGGAAAGTGATAGAGTAAAATCAAACCAAACTCCCCAAAGTTCCCCATTGCTCAACCACCCCTTTCCCAGCCGACCAATAGGCATGCAGAGGAAATGACCCGCCCCCTTTGCACAACCAACCCTGACCCTTCCCTCAACCAATCACACATTACCCTACCCACCAACTCCCAGCCCAATAAAATCTCCACCCCCACCCCCCCACCCCACCCCCACCCCTGTCCTCCTGAAACTCGGGGTCTTCCTCCCTGCTGCGCCACTGCAAGGGCCGGAGCCCCGAGTTAACTTGAGTAAAGGTTCTTTTGTTCTTACATGGGGATTAGGACACCTGAGCATTGCATTGGATATTTATGCACAACAGAAAGTAACCCTGATAGCAGTGATTTTTCTGAGCCACTGCTCCAAATCTTAGTTCTGCTTTCATGGGCTAGGTGGTCTTGAACATCATTCAGAACTTATGACAATGAACACATCGTGCCTATCACAAATGACAATCTTTTTCTAGATTTGTGAGTTGGACTCTAGAAAAGTTTCATCTCAACCACAACAATTCAAATTACCATGTTGTTTTCCCCCAACCCTCCTTCCTTAATGATACTGTCTTAATTCAAGCCCGCTTCCCCTCTTGCTGAAGCTAGTGGGCCCTGGCCTTTGTTTTAGACAGTTACTGATGTTTAAGCACCTACAGCATTGTATTTGCACATAAAAACCATTAATTAGAAGGCATCCCTCATTAAGAAGACAACTACTAATTAGTCTTATGTAAAGTGGATTAGCAGGATCTAAGGATGGATTTTCAAGCTGGACTTGCGTATTTGGAGAAAGTAAGCTAGTACAATCAGTTTTGTTGGAGTATAAAGGCACACAATTGAGGTCCTTGATTCTCATTGCCTCCATTAGCTCAGATAAGGAAGAAGTATTATAGGAAAGAATGTTCTGCCACAATCTTGCTAAATTTGAAAGCATGGCCCCCAGGCAACAGTAGGGCATTCACTCTGGCAGGAAGGGCCCTGGCTGACCACTGGGAGAATAAAGAAGATGGGGCAGAGCCTCAGGCTGGTCAGCAGTTGGACCAATGCCTTTCCCCACATGTTCCCTTGGCCCCTATATGGATTAGGTGACCTCTCACCTTTTTAATGAGGTCCATCCCCAAGTACACCCCTTGCTTTCCCCTCTACCTCCACCTCTCATCACCTCTCCCTCCAGTCTGCTCAGCTCACTTCTTTGTTTTGCTTCAGGCCTCTGTGAGCCATTCACAGGAAGGCACGTGCCAACAGGCCCCTTGGGCCAAAGAGATTGCCAATGTTTTCCAACTCCTGGAAAGCCTCCTTTAAACCTACCAAAAGGAAGATGTATGATAGCCATAGCCTGAAAGCTGGACATTCATCTGCTGTGGAAAGATCTCTTAATCCCAGGTTTGGAACACCAATTTTATATCAAAAGCACTTTTTGGCCCAGCTGGCATGGCTCAGTGGTTGAGCAGTCAACCTATGAACCAGGAGGTTATGGTTCGATTCTGGTCAGGGCACATGCCTGGGTTGCAGGCTGGATCCTCAGTCAGTGGCTTCAATGACTCTCATCATTGATGTTTCTCTCTCTCTCTCTCTCTCTCTCTCTCTCTCTCTCTCTCTCTCTCCCCCCCCTTCTCCCTTCCTCTTTAAAATATATATATATATTCTAATAAAAGAGTAATATGCAAATTAACCATCACTCAAGACACCTAAGCCATGTTCACCATCCAAGCCGAGCCCACCCGCCAATCAGAGTGGCTCTATGCAAATTAACCCAGCCAAGATGGCGGCCAACAGCCATGGAGCTGGAACAAGCAGCTCCACACCAAAGTTTCAATTATAGAAGATAAATAAACCCCAGAGACCTGCTTCCAGTCTTGGGCTCAAGGAAGCTCTGGGAGCCTGGGTTGTCAGGAGCAACCCGACCTGGGCTCTGGTTAAAGCAGCAAAGTTTCAACTTTAGAAGTTAAATAAGCCCCAGAAACCTTCTTTTAGCCAGCGGCCTCACTGGAACCTTGGGTCAATGGGAGCTGTGGCCAGCCTGCAAACAGCCCTCAGCCCCTCACCTAGGCTGCCCAGGCACCCCAGTAGGGACCCGAACCCTGAAGGGGCTGTGGCCAGCCTGAAAATGGCCCTCAGCCCCTCACCCAGGCT
>PVJC01053507.1:0-11174 GCA_004026665.1 Murina feae | reverse complement strand
TTGAGGGGTGTAGTGGGATGAAAACAAATATTGGAGACTGAGCAGAGCAATAAAGGTGCAGGTCGTCAGGACAGCCGAGCGAGCAGTTCTCTCGGTGGAGTAAGAGCTCTGGGATGGCAGGTCCTCAGAAACTTGAGGGGATCTCCCAGGCGGGGGCTGATCTGGCAGGGTTCAGGCCGACACATCGGAGGAATCTGTTACTAACTTACCGGCATCACTTGGCTGATCTCTGATGCCGGCCCTGTGGCAGGTGTGGGCAGCGGACGTGTGGGAGCAGGGCGAGAGGCCCGGGTTCGATTGCATGTGCCGGGTGGACAGGACTGGGAGGCCTTGACTGACCTGCAGGATCAGGAGCTGGTTGTTGAGGACAGAGGGGGCAAGTGCAAGGGCAGGAAAGCAGCTCCAGCCCTGTGCTCAAAGGCTGGGGGGCAGAAGGGTCTGGAATGTCCCAGCCAGAGCCTGGGCTGGGGGAGGGTAGAGGAGGGATGGTCTGTCTACCACACAAGTGGGGCCCGTGGGAAACATTAAAGCAGAAGAAAGACAAAATCAGATCCGCGTTCAGTGACCGTCACTCAGCGTGCAGAAGAGGGGGGGGCCTGGACAGCAGGGCCGTCTGGGTGCTGGGAGCAGCCCCATGTCAGGGGAGGGGTGATGGCTGGACAGACGGGATTCTGTACGCTTCTCTACGGCTTCCTTTCTTATTTTTCTCTTACTACTGGGAAGGCACATGCTCATATCTGAGAATGGAAAGTATCAGCCAGCAAGCAGAGCATGACGGAGGGCTGCAGCTGCAGCGCCTGGAGAAGCACTGTCCACACCTTGTTTTATATTTTGCTGTAATATTTTCAAGTCAGCCACAGATATCCTGTCGTTTCATCCACAAATACTGAAGCGTGGTGGAAGGCTCTGGAAGACAGGCCCTGTGCTGTGTCCAGATAGGAGGCGCTCAGAACGTCCCTGCAGCTCCCCAGTGGGGCCATCCGTTTGTGGCAAGAATCCTTCCAGGTGCTGAAAAGCATCTGCCCTTCTCATTTTGTGTTGAGACCTGCACTCATTTTCCAAGCAGGGGAGAGAGATAGGGTGGGGGTAGGGAAGGGGGGGTGCTGGCCTGCGGCCGTCGTGGGCGTCCCTCGCAGGAGAGACGTGTGGGCTTGTGATTTCACTTCCCTGGGTGGCTGGGCCCTTCCTCTCAGGACCTGCCCAGGAGACTCAGAAGCCCCAGAGGCAGATGGCCTTGGCCATTTCCTCACAGCACTCGCAGAGCCTCCTCAAGGGCCTGTCCGTGCCACCAGGCAAAGATGCGCCCCACCCTTGCTCTCCCGCAGAAAGGCTTCTGGTCCCAGCAGCTCTTGCCGCTTCTCTGGCGGAGGTTCGGGCCGCTTCTCCGGCAGAGGTTCAGGGCTGCAGCGCTGCTGGGAAGAGGCCTGCCCGGGCCAGGGCGGTGGTGCCAGGATCTGGGTGCGTGTCCTGCTCTCTGGCTGCCAGGGGATCCGAGCTCCCATCCTCTCCAGCTGGAGGGCGGGCCTCGCTCACAGATGAGCTAAGTGAGGCACAGCTTCCGCTGCACAACTGGGCCTGCCGCACAGGGACGTCCTGCCAGTCCCTCGCTGGGGTTAGCGACTGTGCGCCTATCAAGCGCTCTAAACTCTCTGCAACTACTGAGCTGCTCAACCCCACTCCCACCTCCCAGGCAGCAGTGATTCACTCCATGTTACGGGGGAGGAAACAGGCTGAGCTGGTAAGGAGGAGGCTCAGGCCTAAGAGTCCTCGTTCCATAGCCTCTGCTCCTGCCCCGTGGCCTCAGCGAGGACGCCAGCTCACGAGGGAACATACTAATGGGGTTCAGGAGCTGCAGTGGGGGCAGGGATGGAAGGGGAGCCCCAGATTAGGGCACTATTGTGGTTGAGGGTTCCCAGGGGTTAGAGATGCTTAGCTGCCTCTTTGGGGCAGAATCCTGGGAGGGAGGGAGCCCACACTCGGCTGTGCCCTGGAGGGATCTGGACTGCACAGGTTGCTCCTGCAGGTGTGGTCGGTAGGTAGCCTGGAGCTGTCTTTGACCCTCTCTTCCTTGTCCCTTGGCTGGTCCCGTTTGCTAGGGATTGAGGCTGCTCTGTCCTTATCCGCACAGCCCAACACTGACACTGCTCAAACCATCAGGCCTCGAGGACGAAAGTGACCCGGATATGCAGACCTCTCCCTGCACAGAACACCATGCGCCCAGCGGGTCGGCAGCACTCTGTGGCCCCTCCATGTCATGGGGCACCCGCCTCCTGGAGCTTGACGAGGCCACAATCCTAGGAAGGTTTGCAGCCTTCTCTTCTCCCAGCCTGCGACAGGCTGCAGGGGTCTCTGCTCTCCCTGCTTGGGATGTCCTGAGTCTCAGGACCTTCCCGAGGGAGTGGGCGTGAGAGCACCCCTCACTGGACAGGGCGGGGTTGCAAACTGCAACCGGACTCTGTGAACCCGCCCAGCAGGCCTTGCCTCACCACTTTTGCCGACTCCCCAGCTCTGGACTCCGAAGCTTCAAATGTCCAAACACAAGCTGCCCCCAGGCGGCAGACTGGCTTCCCCCAGCCGCTGATCTCCTGGTCTAGGCAGCGAGAACTGTCCAGCCTCACCCAGCACTGCCTGTTGAATTTTTTTTATGTTGAAAATCGTATATAATCCTATATAATTGTATGTAATCCTATATAATAAAAGTGTGATATACAAATCGACAGAATGACAGGTTGGCAAGGGGCAGGGCTCGTGAGCAGGTGGCGCCAGGCCAGCCAAGGCATGTGCCAGCAGGCAGAGGGATGGCGATAGGGTGGAGGGAGATGGTGGCAACCAGCGATAGGGCAATGGGGGACGATGCCATCCCTTGATTGCCCACCCAGGCGCCTCCTGCAGAGGGAGGCCATGGGTGGCAGTGGCGGGGTGATTCAGGGCAGGCTGGTTACTTGCCATCCCCAGATCTGGCCCACCTGGGTTGCCTCCCACAGAGGGAGGCCACCGGCAGCGGTGGCACAATGGGAGGTGGACCGGCTGCTCACTGCCTGTACCATCCCATGATTGGCCCGCCAGTCACCTCCTGCAGAGGGAGACCAGACCACAGCTTAGGCCCAAAACCATCAGTTGGACATCCCATGCGGGCTCCAGGACTGTGAGAGGGCACAGGCCAGGCTGAAGGAGCCCCCTGAGTGTACAAATTTTCATGCAGTGGGCCTCTAGTTGTTATATAAACTTGTTCTCTTTATAAGAAAACTAGAGGCCTGGTGCACAAAAATCTGTGCACTCAGGGGCATCCCTCAGCCCGGCCTGTGCCCTCTCGTAGTCTGGGACCCCTCGGGGGATGTCTACCTGCTGGCGTGCCTGGCCAGCCTGGGTGAGGGGCTGAGGGCCGTTTCAGGCTGCCCACAGCCCCTTCAGGGTTCAGGTCCCGACTGGGTGCTTGGCCAGCCTGGGTGAGAGGCAGAGGGACGTTTCAGGCTGCCCACAGCCCCTTCAGGGTTTAGGTCCCTACTGGGGTGCCTGGCTAGAAGCAGGTATCTGGTATTTATTTAACTTCTATAATTGTAACTTTGTAGCCTTCAGTAGAGCTCAGGGCCCATAGGGTCCTGTCTTCCTCCATTGCCCAGGGCAACTCCAGCTCTGTGGCAATCTTAGTTGAGTTAATTTTCATATTTGCTCCTGATTGGCTGGTGGGCATGGCTTGTGGGTGTAACAGAGTGAGGGTCAATTTGTATATTACTCTTTTATTAGATTAGATTAGGCACTAGGGAAATATACAAAATACAGAGTTAAACCTTCTTCCCCACCCAACTTCCAGAGACAGGCTTTGTCCAGAGCTGAACATGGCTCCCACCAGACAGCTTCCATCTACTCACACTCTCACACACACATACATACACACACTTACCAGTACACACACACTCACACACTTCATTCACACTCACACACTCACAGACTGGTACACGTATACTCATAGTCACACACACTCACACTCACACAGTTACACACACACATACACACACTCTCACACTCATACACACACTAACACACTCACACACACTCACACACTTGCACTAATTCACACATTCTCACACATATTCATACTCACACACACTCGCACTAACACTCACACACTCGCAGTAACTCACATTCTCACACTCACACACTCATACTAACTCCCACACTCACACACTTGCATTAACTCACACATTCTCACACACACACACTCACACTAACTCACACATTCTCTCTCTCTCACACACACACACTCACACTAACTCACACATTCTCTCTCTCTCACACACACACACACATTGCTGACTCTCAGACAGATGGACTCAGACTCGCTGTTTGACAGCTTGCTTCTTTCATGTATTGATATGATAGACTTACTGTGTTGCTGCATGTGATCCGGCTCATGCTTGTAATGCCTAATTAGCAATCTTTGCAGGATATATACACCATAGTTTATTATAATAGAATACTAGTATGTTTAGGTTATGGACTTTTTGTATTTATGGAACACACTATGTATCTGTTTATAGATGTTTGGATCATTTCCAATTTTTCAACCAAACAAAGCTGCAATGGTTATACCTGTGCACAAGTCTTCCTACACACGAGATACCTCTAGACGTTAGACACCTTGGATTAAACACGCCGGACCAAGAGGATTTGCACTGTGTGTGTGTAAATACCGATGAATGGCTCTCCTGAAGACGAAACCCATTTCCACGCCCGTCACACTGAGAGAGACCATTTCTCCACTCGCAAGCCGACACTCGATAGCATTTCCCATAGCTGTCAGTTAAGACTTCTTCATAGTCTGATTTGCATTTCTCTGCTGCGTGCAGTTGAGCATCTTTTCAGGGTGACTGGCTGTGTGTATTGGCTCCGCGTGAACTGCCTCATCTACCCTTGCTCAGGCTTCCATTGGGCTAATTACCTTTCACTCATTCATGTGTAAGTTTTGTCTCCCTTTTCAAAAAGGATAAATGTACATGATTTTAAAGGTTCAAATAAATAAAAAGGTATAGAAGAAAAAGGAGGTCTCCCACCCAACGCCTGACCCCAGTCCAGGTGATGGCTCCACTGGGTGCACGGCCCAGCACAGATGGCCTCACGACCTGCGGGGCCTCCTCTAAGCCTCTCATTCTAGTTTCTTTCACAACCAGAAGAAAATGCCCACAGTAATAATCTAAACTAATAAAAGCAAAATAGTAAAATTAACCGTTTCTCCGAGACAGGATAAGCCACACCCACCAGCCAATCAGAGCGGCTGTATGCAAATTAGCCCAGCCAAGATGGCGACGGCAGCGGACACCCGGAGGCCGCCGCCATCTGTTGCCTTCCTGCAGGCCACACGGGTGGGGAGGCCGGAGGAGCAACCGCCCGCAGCCCCACACCTCCAGGCAGAAAGCAGCCTGGAAGTAGGTCTGTGATCGCGGGGGCTCGGGCACACACGCCTCCGCGAGTGCCCGAGCCTCCGCGATTGATTTCAGGCGGCAGGGCAGCCAGGCCTGGGGAAGCAAGCCAGCCCAGGCCCCCAGGCTGTCCTGCAGCCTGGAAGTAGGTCCGTGATCACAGGGGCTCGGGCACAGACGCCTCCGTGAGTGCCGGAGCCTCCGCAATCGATTTCAGGCGGCAGGGCAGCCCAGGCCCCCAGGCTGTCCTGCAGCCTGGAAGTAGATCCGTGATCGTGGGGGCTCGGGCACAGACGCCTCCGTGAGTGCCCGTGCTCCCGCGATCGATTTCAGGTGGCAGGGCAGCGGGGGCCTGGCAGAGCAAGCCAGCCCAGGCCCCAAGGCTGCCCTGCAACCTGGAAGTAGATCTGTGATGGGGTGGGGGCACGGGCACTCAGGGAGGGATAGTCTCCCTGAGTGCCTGTGCCCCCCCCATGGATTCTAGGCGGCTGGGAGGCCTGGGGGGTGGGGGGGAGGCTGAGGATCCGAGCCAGCTCCGCCCCTGAATCTGAGGCCTGGAAATCGGTGCGGGGCACACAGTACACAGGGAAGTGTGCCCTCCGTGTGTGCTGTGTGCCCCAATGGATTCCATGGTCCCAAACTGTGAGAGAGCACAGGCAGGGATTAAGTACCCCCCCAACCCCTGCCGAGTGCACAAATTTTTGTGCATCGGGCCCCTAGTGAACATATAATCAGGAATCCAGCCTGGCTCCCACTTGTCTTTATACCAAGGCAATTATAAAATATAATTTTAAATATTTTTAGAGGCCAAATGCCTAGGGCCCAGATATGTCATACTTATGTGGCCCTACCAGTGTCAACAACTTACCAATTTCTTGGGTATCATTCTAAAAATATTTTGTGCATATCGATGCTAAATCTTTACTTATAAATGGTTTTTCTTTATATTATGAAACATTTTAAACATATAGAAAATCAAGGAAATAATACAACAAACTCTCACTAGTTCAGTACCCAGAATAAATAGTAAGTACATACAATTGTAACTACATTTGTGCCACAGCGCCCTTCTGTTTAGTAAAGGAAGTAGGATGTGGTATACAAGCTCACCTCCCACCGTGGCTTCCCCTCCCTTTCACGGCCCTCAGTTGCTAAGGTGGCGCCCCAGCAGGGTGGTGTGTAGACCACAACACTATGCTACATCCCAGGGTCAAGGACTCTGTACTTGACCACGTGGACCACCGCCCTCCTTGAGGTACCTCCTTCTCTCACGCCAGGACACTTCACGCTCCTGGTTCTCCTCCTTCACTCACTACCCCACTCCTCCCCAACTGCCTGGGATTGGAGGGCCCAGGGCTCTGTCTGGCAGTCTGTCTACACTCTCTCAAGGATCCTCTAGTCACTGGGTTTCAATACTACTTATGTGCTCACTGACAGACAAATTAATATCTCTAGCCCAATGATTTCACCTAATTCCACACCCGTGTACCCAACTACTTATGGGGCATACCCCTTGGATGTCTGGTGAGCATCTCCAGCCAAAGAACCTCCTTCTCCTCTCCAAATCTCCCCCATCTTAGTACATGAGCACTCCATTCTAGGGTCTGAGTCCTAATCTTTGGGCTCATTCATGATTTCTCTCTCCCACATGCCATACATGAACATCAATGAGCAAATCCTGCTGGTCCACCTTCAAAATATACCCAGAATCTGACCACGCCTCACCACCTCCCGAGCTCTCCTGGTCTGAGCTGACCTATCACCACGTGCTGTTTGAGGAAGTGCTCACTCATTCACTCATCATTCCTTTCCCCCCACCAGACTCTGGGTTCCAAAGGACAGGGACGTTGCCTGCATGGAGAACAGTGGTGGCACACAATAGGTATTTAACAAATCTGTGTTGGGCAAATCAATATTTGACTCATCGGGTTTATTTCTGTGTCTTCTTGTGTTTTGTTGAGTGATTTATCTCTCTGTGCACCTGTGGGGAAGCACGGGACTTGGTTGGAAAGTCTGTAAGGAGGAATCTCTGAAAGGTTGGGGGACCTTGCCAAAGGCAGCCGCCTCTGCCTTGACTTTTCCAAATAAGTCTAAGCCCCCTGATATTTTACTAGAATCTCTATGTTTAGTCTTTAGAAGCATGTGCTTTCTCAAGGATGTTTACCCTGCTGATTGTATCTAGTCGTTAATTTTAGTTCAAGCTGTTGTTACAATAAAAGTCTGAGGAGGCAGGTGAACAGGGTTGTTTGGTGCCTCCTGCCAAGCAGCCCCTTAGCCTTCTCTTTCACAGAAATATATGTCAGAGTAATCCATTCACCTATTGCTCAGGGTCTGCAGGTCAGTCTTGGCATGCACCAATACCTCAGTATTTTGAGTACTTAACTTTAAAATATGTTTGCTAAGTGGTAGTTCATATACCTCCTGATTATTATTCTTTTTAAAATTGACTGTGCTATCCTCATGCACTTCTAATTCTGATGAACTTTAAAAGACTAATCTTTTCAAACTTCCTTAAAAATCCTGTTGGCGTTTTGATTGGAATTACATCTATAAACTGATTTTGGAAAAAACCATATTGCTACACAATTGAGTCCTCTATCCTAGAACATTTAATGGCTCTCCATTTATTGAAGACATTTACATCTTTTAGTCTACTTTTGAGTTTCCTTTACAGCAATCTTTCATATCCCTTGCATTTCTGAGAAAAATTCTATTAGTCATGATGCATTTTTTCTTTAAATTCATTAGTTCATTCACTGTGTTAATATATAATTTAAGATATATGCATGTCTGTGCTGGCCAGTGTGACTCAGTGATTAGAGCATTGGCCCATGCACCGAAGGGTCATGGGTCCCATTCCTGGTCAAGGGCACCTACCTGGGTTGTGCGTTTGCTCCCTGACCTTGGTTGGGGTGCATGTGCGAGGCAACCAATGTCTGTCACACCAATGTTTCTCTCTCTCTTGTTCTCTCTTTATCCCTCTCTCCCTTCCAGTGTCTCTGAAAAGCAAAGGAAAAAATATCCTCAGGTGAGAATTAACAAGCAACAACAATAAGATAAATGCATGAAAAGAGCCAGGAAGACCTTTACTTTCACTAAGTTGTAAAACAGCTTGTATTAACAGCAATTGTATCTTCCTGGAACATTTGGTAAAGTTTCCTATAGGATTGCCGAGGCCTGCTTTCTTTTGAGGATAGATCTTTATTTAATTGCCTTTAGTTTTATATATGTTAATAGACTTCGTTTTTTAGAGAAGTTTTAGGTTCACAGCAAATTGAACAGAAAGTACAGATGCCCTACATATATCCGCCATACACATGCACAATCGCCCCCTCTAGCAGCACCCTAGCGCCACAGTGGTACACTCGTCACAATCAATGAACCTACATTGTCTAGTTATTATCACCCCAATTCCACAGTTTACATGAGAGTCCCTCTTGGTGTTGCATGCTCTATGGCAAGCATGTCAAACTCAAAGTTTAACATGGGCCAAATAAACAAGGTTTAAGTGTATGTGGGTTGCAAAAAAGCAAAAGCTTCCATTTTCATAGACACATAGGTTTATTTCAATAGAGACATGCTGAATACAAAGGGCTGAAATAAATAAGTAATCATTAAGATAAAATAATAAAAAATGTTAATAAAAATTAATATTTTTTCTTGATCATTAACTACCAGACACTGAATAACTGCACAAATTAATAAGGGTAATGGAAATAAACCTATTTTCCTTATTCTCTGAAAGCAAACTATTTCCTGTTGCGCACACCAAACAAGTCAGTCCAAGACTAATGACGTGGCAATCGGCTTCTAAAATATTCTCTGCTGGTATTAGTGGAGAGAAATGGTGCACCTGCACATAAGGTGCCACGATTATAGCAATCGGTCATTAGAGAATGTTGTAGTTTGTTAATTAATAATTATGTATAATAGGATGTTGTAAAAATTAAGTTATGAAATTTTTATTAAAACATTTCTTACATGCCATTATATTGGCTGGGCCGCAAAAATATTTGGTGTGGGCTGCATGGGCCGCGAGTTTGACATGCTTGCTCTATGGGTTTTGACAATGACCTGCATCCACACTGCAGTTAACAGAGCAGTTTCCCTTCCCAAGCCATCCTCTGTGCTCTGCCTACTTGTGCCTTCCCCCTCTAACCCCTTTGCCTTTTCCAGACTATCATATCATTGACGGCACACAGCCTTTTTAGATTGGCTTCTTTCACGTAGTCATGTGCTTTTAAACTTCCTCCAGCTCTCCCTGTCTTGGCGTCTCATTTCTTTTCAGTCCTGATGAGCCTGCCGCTATCTGGATGGGCCGCAGTCTACGTACCCATCACCTACTGAGGACACCTTGGTGCTTCCAGCTGTGGTGATTACCAAGGAAGCTGCTGTGAACATCCGTTGTAGGCTTTGCATTTTCCACTCATTAGAGTAAAACAGGAGTGTGGTTGCTGGATCACGTAGTAAAAGAGGGTTTTGTTTTTAAGAAATGACCAAACTCTCTTTCCAAGTGGCCGTGCCATGGTGCGTTCCCCGGCCGTGACCGGAGTCCTGTCGCTCCACAGCCTCGCCAGCACCCCGTGTGGTCCGTGTCCTGGATGGCGGCCCCTCTGACAGGTGTGCAGTGGGACCTCATGCTGTTTTCCTTTGCATTTCCCTGAGGACATATGATGGGGACATCTCTCCACGTACTGACTTGCGTCTTCTTTGACGACTTTTTGACGAGTCTTTGGCCCACTTTTTAGATGAGTAGCTCATTTTCTTATTGCTGCATTTGGAGAGTTCTTTGTATATTTTGGTTAACGGTCTTTTATCAGATATGCCTTCTGCAAATGTTCCCCCCCCCCCCTTTGGCTTGTCTTTTCATTCTCTTGAATAATTTATATTTTCCTAGAAAATGATTTTAATTCTTTTGGTAAAAGGGTTTTCTCACCTCTGCATCAGCACAAAATGTGCCTTCTTGAGCATCTGCTCTACACATCGCTGTGTGTGGACTTTTACTGGTTGAGTGTTTAGGTTATTTCCCAAAAACGTGCACATCTTCCCCTGGAGAGCTACTGTTCGCCATGATACAACAACTCTGTGGTTTGGGTTAGATTCACACCCATCAGAATCTCCAAGGGCCCTGATGGGATTAATCCAAGGGAGGGAACTTGGCCCCTGCCTGAAGGTGGAGGAACCAGCCGAGGATGGATGCGGGACAAGCACCAGCCCAGAGTGCACACAGAGTGAGCTGGCACCTGCACAGACCTCGCCTGCGTCTTCAGGACAGGAATCCTTCCAGCTCTTTGATTTAATTGTATTTCATTTAAATTTTTTGCTAATTTGTTTCTTAATTTTTAAAGTCTCAGGTCTTCATAAAATTTGCAAGGATAATGCAAAGAACTCTTTCATCCTCTACACTCAGGCTCTCCACTGTCCCTACTTTATTGTCACAGCTTATTTCTCTCCTCTTCCTGTCTTTCTCCATAAACTCTAAATGCTCCAGTGCGCAGGCCCCCCAACGTACAGACGTCTCCTGCATTAGAATGATTCCTCCCGTCAGGAAATTACATAGATACAAATCTCCCATCCAGTCCACAGACTGTCTTCAAATGGTGTCAACTCTCCCAGAACATCTGTTTTTCTCGTTTAGCCCAGGATCCAATTGAAGATCAACATTGTGGTTAGTTGCCCTGTCTCCTCAGTCTCCCTGGCCAGGTCTTTCATTTCCTAGGACGATTTCGACCTCAGGCCGCCCAGACCCGTCCCCCC